>PVJS01000441.1:0-130719 GCA_004027185.1 Glis glis | reverse complement strand
TATTTTTTTTTTGTGGTACTGGGGATTGAACCCAGGGGCATTCTACCTCTGAGCTACACCCCCAGCCCTATTTTTTATTCTTTATTTTGAAACAGGGTTTCACTAAGTTGTGGAGGGCCTTATTAAGTAGCTGAGGCTGGTTGCGAACCCAGATCCTCCAGTCTCAGCCTCCCAAGTACTGGGATTGCAAGCATGTGCCACCATGCCTGGCTCAAAGCTATTTTTAAAAAGAAATGATTCAGCAGTTTCTATAGTATATGGTAGTTTTTATAGTAGCCAAAAATGGGAATTATAAAATGCATTAGTGAGTTTCCCAATGTAAATGAAGATAACACTACTTTATAATTGCTACAAATTTAAAGTAAATTATCTATAAATAAGTCATAGTCTGTCCATATTATATTATCATAGTTTACTTTAGACCTAGTGTATTATGAAAATGTTGTTGTTTAAAATCATTACCATAATGGCATCCTAAATTAAAAAATCATTTTAGGTCCTTGTAATAGATGAAGGGTATAATTTGTATAGCTGTTCATTATTCAAACAATTCTTTTGAGGTTAATATAACTGTAGGTATAGGAAAATGGATTCCCTCCACCCTCCTAAGTTCTTTGATTGAGTTGTGGTTAAATTGATATAAGGCGATAAACAAGAAGAAGCATTTTGGTTATTGTGGGCACTGTGAGGTCTGAGTAGGCCTGGTTGGAGGAGTTTGAGAACAAAGGACTCCAGGAATGGCGGGAAGATGCCTCTAACCATGCCCCTGCACCCAGCCCCCAAATTTACCTGCTCTGGCCTGGTGTCAAGCTCACCAATTGGAGAAATACATGGTTGCTTTGCTCTCCCTCCCTACTAATTCCCCATAAAGGCCCCAAGTCTGTAAGGAAGCAGGGCTTCTGACTCTCCTGGGCTCTACCTCCTGGTCAGTTGCCGCCTTCCAGAATTTATTCCAGAATAAAATCTGTCCCTGCTGTCGAGCTGTGCTCTCTTTGTCCCCATACTTCCCGACAGTTATATAGGTAGCATGGAAGTCCCACAGTATATGAGGCTCAAAGAAGGGCGAGATAATTGAGGCTTGTAGAGGTAGTATCCTCAGCTACCAAAAGGAATCATGACTTGGGATTTTGGGGGGCAGTGGAGATAAGTTAGAGACAGTGAGGAGAGAAAGTATGTAATTGTCAGAAGTAAATTTCTATGGCATTGTAAAAAAAGACACATATTTGAAAGCAGCTCTGTAAGGCAAATTTTACTTTTTGCAAAAAGTCACAGGAATAGCATGGCAGAAAACCGGGCGCTTTATTTTCAGCGGGGGCTTCTGTGCTGTGCTCCTATCGGTGGGAACAGCCTCACAATCTTTACGCCATTGGCTGAAGGGGATGCTGGGGAAAGGGGTTGGCACTCACAATTTCCAGGAAATGCAATCTTTACAAAAATACAAGCACACATAATGTTACACAATGGCAGTTTTACAAAATGGAGCCCAATTCAAGCTATTTCTTTGATAGAAAAGATCTAATTATATTCTCACATGATGAATAAAGCTTGCCTCATTTACTAAAGAGAATTGGCCATATATATATATATATATATATATATATATATATGTATGTATATAAATTTGCCACTATATATATATATATATATATATATAGCTTGCCTCATTTACTAAAGAAAATTTCATATATATATAGCTTGCCTCATTTACTAAAGAAAATTTCATATATATATATATATATATATATATATTTCCTTTACAAAAAGGCATTTTTTGAAAGTCGCCCCGGTGTCTGCAGATTCTCAAAGATAACAAGCTTGATGTAATCAAGACCCAAAGATCTATAGTTTGGGGTGGCATATTCTGGTCTCCTTCAGTCAGATTTGGGGGTGATATGTTCTGCAATCCAGCATAAACTTTGTTGGCATAAATATTTTGTCCTGTTTCTTTTTTATTTTTTTTGTCAGTCAACAGTATTAAGGGATTAATCAGTATTTGTTTATAAGTAGAATGTTTACTTCATTTTTTACAGTGATATATAATATTCTGAAGTAGTTGTGTTTAAGACTGCCATCTGGTTTCTTGTTTTCTTTTTACTCCGTGTCTTCTTTCATTTATTTCTTTTCTTGCCTTCTTTTGAATTAAACAGATATATTTACTATTTTCCCATTGTTTTGTAGCTTTTTAGATTTGTATTTCTTTGCTATTCTCTAATGGCTATCATAAAGATCACAATATACATTTTTAATTTTTACTATCTCTTTTAAATAAGAACTTTTACCACTTCGTTGAACAGCATAAGCAACTTAGAACAGATTCAATCCATTATTCTTCCCATTTTTATGTTATTGTATCCACAAATAACTTACTTCTAACATTTTTCACACCCCCTAAGACATTAGTGTCATTGCTATTTTTTGATAGCCAATATATACTCGTAATCACTCACATGTTTTACTCTTTCTGGTGTTTTTTTCACCCAGTTTTGTGTGTCTATCTAGAATCATTTTGCTTTTACCTTAGCGTATCCTTCATTGATTGTGTGTGTGTGTGTGTGTGTATGTTGCTGGGATTTGAACCCAGGGCCTTGCACATGCTAGGGAAATGCTGTAACACTGAACTATACCCTCCGCACTCGTTGATTATTACTAGTGATGAATGCTTCCAGCTTTTCTATGTCTGTGCAATCTTCCTTTTTGAAGAATATTTTCACTAGGCCTCAAATTCAAGATTGTTGCCTATCATTTTAAAAACTATAAATATCCAAGTCATAATTAAGTTTGTGACATGACCTTGTGTGGAAGTAGTCTGGAAAGTGAAGGGGAGGAGATTTAACAGGAGCCATAGCCAAAGGCAGTGGGTACGGCCATTGCCCCCCTCACATCTCCTTCACCTGGCTATTTTTCTGCCTCTGACTGCCTTGTCCCGGCCACTGATAACTCACTGGCTGCTCTATTCTCTGGGGAATTGCCCTCAACAAATAGGAACCATCTGTATTTCTTCTCTATTGCTACCTAACAAATCATTCTAAAACTTAGAGCTCAAAGCAACAGTCAGCATTTATTATGCAATTTTCTGTGGTTAGAATCTGGGAGCTGATTAGCTGTGGGGTTTTGGCTGTCAAGAAGTACACTGGGCTCCAGTCCTTTGAAGGCTGGAGGGACTCACTGACGTGGCTGTTGGGCAGGAGGCCTCAGTTCCTTGTCACTAGGACCTCTCCACAGAGCTTCCTGAGCATTCTCTCAACACTGTGACTGGCTTCCCTCAGGAGAAGGACTCTAGGAGTGAGCCGGCCAGAGGCTGCATGTTGATAATCTCGCCCCAGAAGTCACACACACTGTCGTTTTTGCTTTGCAAAACCCCATAGGTTGCACAGCTCAGATCTTTTCGGTGTCAGAAGGGCATACACAAAGGCATGGCAGGGAAGATTTTGGGGGTCATTTGGAGAGTGGCCGCCATCCCTTTCCCACCTACCTCGCCTGCTTGTCAGCAGCTCACAGGCAGTGATGACCGACAGGGCATGGTGGGGTAGGAGGCTCACCCCTTTCTTCAAAGTCTTGGGACAAAATACGTGGTGTATTAATGCTTCTGGGCTCCCTGTGACCTCTTCCCAAGACGGAGACACACCCCTGCCTTGCTCCAGCCTCCCCACCCACTCCTGTCCCCCTTACTTCCTTTCTCAGAAGGGCATACCTTCAAAGAATCTTCTGTCTGCATCCAAATTCCCTCTGAGGCACTGCTTCCAGGAATTCTGACCTGGAGAGGTCTGAATTTGAAAAAGTGTTACTGGGTGGAAGATTTTAATATGATTCTGCAGGACTTCAGGGCTTGCTTCTCCGCACGAAGAGCGTTCACTCACAAAATCACAAATGGGGAGTAGGGGAGGTTCATTTGGAGAAGTGACGGCACCACGTGAGGAAGGCTGAGATGAAAGAAAAGTGTCTAGAACTGTCCATTTTCCTGGAGTGGGAAAGCGGCCCGGGACAAAGAGGGGATGCTCCAGAGAGCATCTGTGTCTGGGCGTGGGAAAGCAGGGAGGAGTTTCCCACGTGGCAACTTTTATTCAGCCTGGAAGCCTTTCCTCCAAATGCACTTGCATTTGGGGAGGTCCCTATCTCTTTCCTGCCACACCTCAGTGAGGTTGCTATCCTTGTCCTCTCCCACAGGGGAGGGGGTCTGGGCGAAGCTCTGTAGGGGGCCTAGCCTTCTGATATCTCTGCTTCCTTTCTGTCCTAGCCAACCCTCTCTGTTAATGTCTAACTAGCTACCTAACCAAAGTAGCAAAACAAATGCAGAATGAGTATAAACTAAGGCAGACTTAGAATATCCTGTCCTAAATATAAATATTTCTCTTCATAGTCTCAACTTCTGATACAATTTTGGCCCCACCCACCTTTCTCCTCTGGGTTAATTTTATAGAAAACTCTTCTGTTAGATAACAGGCTTTCCCTTTGCTCTATTTCTAACATTTGAAAAAGGACAATTTACTTATTGAAATAGGTCTCTGTATAAAACTTGTGTTAAGTTCCTTCCTAGACTATGTAAATCTTTCAAGTTGGGGAGAAGGGAGCTATGCCACGGAGTTGAGTTCTTTTGATTTTATTTTGGAGATATGATTATACCGATTCGATCTACCTACTGTGCTAACATTGAGATAATTGAAGGCTGGGTGACCCGTGCCTGCCAGTCGCAGAGGTCCCCAGGGATGCGCAAGGCGAGGAAAAGCTAAACCTCCTGTAAACAGCTAGCGGAGTGTCACTATTTCCTCCTTTTGGGTAGAAACCAAATCAGCTGTATGGGACATTGCACTCGCGCATCGTTGTCTAAACCATCCCAGGCAGATTGATTTCCCTGTGGCAGTTTCTGTTCCCTGCTTGATTTCTTGAAGTTAGCTGGTAAGAATAAGCTATTAGCAAGCTTAAATCGGTGATAATTAGCTGTACATTATTATTTCAAAGTGGTGTGGCTGTGCCAATGAAGTGGGTAATTAGGAAAACCCCAGGACAATAAATTAAGACAGAGCCTCAACACAGGGCCCCATCTGTTCTACAGCAAGCATTCCAATTAGCCGAACGTCTCATTCAAGAATGCAGGAGGAAGGAGCTGGGCCACATGCATGGGTGTGTATTTGGTAATAGCCACTGTCCTACGTGCTTAGTAAAAAATAAGGTAACTTAAAGAGCAGGCAGAATTTTGAGACTAAGGTGGGGGGGGAGAATTTTTAGAAATATTGGATGTTTAATGTTTGAAACAAAATATAATTTAAATTATTTATGGATTTTTTAAAAATAATGATCTTGCAAACTCAATTGGACATCATATCAGGCAATTCCATTTTATTTTAATGTGCTTATTAAATTGTGATTCAAGAGAGAATTTTATCATGTGAAACATTAACAATTTTATTTATTGAAAATGAAAACTAAAGAGGACTTCAAATTGCATAGTTTGAGGCAAGTGAGCAGGGGTGTAATTCTGATTCAGGATGTCACTATCATCTAAAGCAAATTAATATCCCATCAATATCTCTCTCTGTCTCTTTCTCTGTCTGTCTCTCTCTCTCTCTCTCACACGCACACACACACACATACACACATAATGAAGTGATTAAGATAATTCAATATAAGGGAAAATTTAGACATATATTAAATAAGAACATATACTATTTAGAATTATCATCAAGATAGATGGAATAGGTTCATATTTAATGAGATCAGTTAACTTAAAATACATGAGGTTACAGTTACAAATGCAATCCTATCTATCACAATACTTTATTAATAAAACAAAATAAATGAATTTTTTAAATTCTTGATACAGCACACTAGGTATATGTGCTTTTTTTATATGGTAAACCAGCATGAAGATATATTGGGCTTAATGATGTATTGAAAATGCACATATTCCATGGATGAAAATATTCATAGGTCAGAAAAAAGTCAACTCTTTTGAGAAAAATTTAATGTCACTTATAGTGCTAAAGAAAGCAATTTACAATCTATTTCCGAAAAGGAAGTTAGTGCTTCTTTGAGGTGCCATGATTATTTATTGCCTGTAAGTTTAATTTACTAAAATAAAGGTCATGTTCCCTTTGGTGAGAAAATTTCTGTTTAATTTAAAACAGTGCTTAGTAAGTGGTGGTAGTAAGTGCTTCCAGGGCAGGCAAGGCCAAGACAGAGCTTAAGAGAGGGCACCAGGGAACATGAGCTACAAGGAGGGCCAGTGTCAAGACCTACAGGAATAATGAAGATCAGGATCTGTAGGGGGCCAAACCCCAGGCCCACAGGAAGAACAAATGCCAGAGGGCAGAGCAAACATATGGCAAAAGTTTAGCCTAGTGGTTCTTAACCTTTGGGGATCACGTATCCCACTGAGAATCCGATAAAGCATTTCCAGGAAATGAAAGTTCATAAACAAATACAGGCAGAATTGTGTTGTCTTAGAAAGTAATTGGCTCCACTTGAAACTAATATTAAAAATAAGATTTTTTTTAAAAAAATGAGTTTGCTATTACCTGCTATAGGTTCATGGAAAAATTATTGGCTAGTTCATGAAATATCTTCAACCAAATCCAAATAATGGGAAATTAAACTAATATTGAACACTACTTGTCTTGAAAGGAATAATCGCTTCAATGACTTGGTACGAACTGTAAGTTGAAATTGTGGTTGGTCTTAGGTGTGGCGATGCGCCCAATATTTGGTGTGCACCAGATTCAGTTCTCATAATGACAATTACTGAATATTATAGACAACTTATGTAACTACCACTGGCTACAACTAGGATTCTCAGAGCTTGCTGACTTAGATAAGGATAGGCTTATTTCAGGGAGCATGATATTTATTGTAAATTCTTCAAATTCTACTGATGTTTCATGAAGCTTTATCCTTAAGTTAATGGGTAAGGTCTATAACCCTGAGGCAGTGAACTTTAGGATGATGTGAGTAGAAGTAAATCTCCCCAAATTTTACACTACAGAAAGAATAATAAAATATACAAATTCTCAGCTGGGTGTGGTCGTGCATGCTTGTAATCCTGAAGTACTTGGGAGGCTGAGACAGGAAAATTGCAGGTTTGAGGACAGCCTCGGCAAGTAGTCAGACTCTCATCAACCTAGAGAGACCCTGTTTCAAAATAAAATTAAAATAGAGCCGGGCGTGGTGGTGCACGCTTGTAATCCCAGTACTTTGGGAGGCGGAGACCGGAGGATCCAGGTTTGGGGCCAGCCTCAGATCTCTCGCTCTCTCTCTCTCCCTGTTTCTCTCTCTCTCTCTCTACTTAGTGAGGCCCTCCGCAACTTCGTGAGACCCGGTTTCAAAATAAACTATAAAAAAATAGGGCCGGGGGTGTAGCGTAGAGGTAGAATGCCCCGGGGTTCAATCCCCAGTACCGCAAAAAAAAAAAAAATTAAATTAAAATAGGTCTAAGGGTGTAACTCAGAGTTAGAATGCCCCTGGGTTCAATCCCTAGTACCACAAAAAAAAAATATATATATATATCACAAATATATTTAATAATAAATATATATTTATACAATTTCTCAAGACCTAAGAAGATTAGCCTTTAAAATGGAAAGTTTTCAAACTGGTTCTACAGAATCCCATTTCTGAGTGGCAGCTTTTCCAGATGTACCAGGAGCTTTCGATAATGTTTATAATGATGATGGTAAAGTTATGTCATTTATATGGCTCAAAATATCCTTCCAGAAAGGAAACCAAACTGCGAATGAAATTCTCCCAAAATAAGGTACCTGAGAGTAAGTAATACACATGGAAAAATTCTTTTTGTTTCTCATAAAAAGTAAATCCACTATCCTATTTCCTTTGGAAAGTCACTAAATATCCACAGAGTTGAAAAGAAACTCAAATTCAGTTCCCATTAAAATTCTTGAAGAAGTAAGGAGAATTTGAGGTCATGCCTTGGTGAAATTGATTATTTTTATGAATATATAAAAATTATTTCAGAATTTTTTCATAGACTTTATGGGGGATAAATCAAGATGTATGAAGCTTCTTTCTTTTACAAAGGTAGTAAATTAATTGCGTTTGGGACATTGTGGGTCCTCCATCTATGCAAGTCTCGAGCACTATCTTTCATCTTGTTTTTCATGGCATAGAGCATTTCCAGGTTTTTAAATCTTTCCGTGGTATTTGAAATGTCTTTTTCCCTATACATGTAAAAGGGAAAGATGGAGAACAGGTGACTCCAAGAGTTTTTAGTATTTGTATCCAATTGCATACTGAATGGAAATGACAGAGCTGCCATTTTTTCCCGAGTTGTCTCCAAACCAAGAAAAGGAACGTGTGTCTAGGGTGTATTGTATCATTTAATATAGACACTGCTTTTTATTTATTTTTTCCATCTTCACTCTAACTCACAAATCAGAGCAGCCATTTCCAGGGGACACAGCCTCACCGTGGCCACTTCTATCCTGTGTGGTGTCTTTGGCTGAGAAGTGCAGCAAATGAGAATTTGAAGGAAGTTCCAAGATAATTCTTTTGTTCAGGCTTATGTTTATAGAGTTATAGACTTTAGATCCAGCTTCCTTCTCAAATATATGATTCTTTTGTCTGATGACTTTTGAAGCATACAGGACTAAGTTTTGCCTTCCTCAGTATTGGTTTCACACATCTTCAGTAAAATTCTTGTTCTGTATGAAACACTGCAACTTTGGGGGTCTTAAACCTTGATAGATTTATAATCTTTGTTTTGATTTGTCTACATTTTTTACTTAAGTTATTCCTGATAGAAACAAACACATATATGAAAAATCATAATGACAGGAAACGGCAGTTCAGTTCCTATCACTTAGAACATATTTTAGGTGTCATAATTGAGTAAAAGTGATTATATATTAACCCTTGTCAGTAGTATTCTATGCCACCTATCAGAAATTGGGAACAAAATAATACCCGTGTCACATGTAATATTCAAGAGCAGTATTTTCCAAAATGAGAAATATTAGAATAGTAGGAATAAAACTAATACTAAAGTAGTTTGTTTTATGAACCCTGTTAATTCTAGATTTTCTGACCCTAATGCCCCAACTTATATCAGAGTCCAGGGGTACAAGTATTTGAATTAAAGTGTATAGGGTGTCTGAAAACACAAGCATGAACAATTCATAAAGGTTAGTACATATGTCCATCAGTAAGATACATTTTTGTTTCTTTTTTTTTGTGTGGTACCGGGGATTGAACCCAGGGGCATTTTATCTCCAAGCTACACCCTAGCCCTATTTTTTTTTATACTTTATTTTGAAACCGGGTCTCACGAAGTTGTGGAGGGCATCACTAAGTGGCTGAGGCTGGCCGCGAACCCGGATCCTCCGGTCTCTGCCTCCCAAGTACTGGGATTACAAGTGTGCGCCACCACGCCTGGCTAAGATACATTTTTGAATGGAGGTAACTAGGCATATCTGATTATAAAAGCAAAGTGAAAAAATAGATGAAAAGAAAAATAAGTTTATTCATTGGCATATTATTTTTTTTTTTTTTGCAGTACCGGGGATTGAACCCAGAGGCGTTCTACCTCCGCGCTACACCCCCGGCCCTATTTTTTATACTTTATTTTGAAATCGGGTCTCATGTAGTTGCGGAGGGAGGGCCTCACTAGGTAGAGAGAGAGAGAGAGAGAGAGAGAGAGAGAGAGAGCTGAGGCTGGCCGCGAACCGAACCCGTATCCTCTGGTCTCCGCCTCCCAAAGTATTGGGATTACAAGCGTGTGCCACCACGCCCGGCTCATTGGCATATTATTAAGGAGAAAGTATTTTATTGATGTTCTGCTCTTACTAGAAGAAGGGAAAATATTTATCTTCTTCCTCAAGTCATGAAGTTTATTGTTGAAATATTGGCAACTACAGAAAACATATATATATATTTTTTGTACTGGGGATTGAACCCAGGGGCATTCTACCTCTGAGTTACATCCTCAGCCTTATTTTTTATACTTTATTTTTGAAATAGAGTTTCACTAAGTCACGGAGGGCCTCAATGAGTAGCTGAAGTTGGCTGCAAACCTGCGATCCTCCTGTCTCAGCCTCCCAAGTACTGGGATTATAAGTGTGCACCACCACACCCATCTGTACAGAAAACAAACATCTTATTGTAAAAGAGCAATTTCCAAGATTTGACCTAAAATACTTAATTTTAAATACAGAAACTTGCCCGGCATGGTGGCGCACACTCATAATCCCAGTACTTGGGAGGCTGAGACTGGAGGATCCAGGTTTGTGGCCAGCCTCAGCTACTTAGTGAGGCCCTCTGCAACTTAGTGAGACCCTGTTTCAAAATAAAGAATAAAAAATAGGGCTGGGGGTGGAACTCAGAGGTAAAATGCCCCTGGGTTCAATTCCCAGTACCGAAAAAAATATATATGTATATATATATGGGTAGATACTCAATAATGATCTTTGTATGAATGACATACATGAGTATGAATATATTTGCAAATACTCCATTTAACATAACCTTCCTGTTGGCTTTGACTCAATCATGAAAACTAATAGCATAATTCTTTAAACTAGGAGGACTGAACAATTAGTTGGATATTTTAATTAAAATGAAGGAAAAGTTATAACAAAGACAAGTTATATTACATCTGTTTTTGAATGGAAGCCCACGTTCCTTAATACTATCTGATTTATTTCAGATCTTAGACACGTGGTCCAGTGTTAATTGTTATAAAAGGGTTAGAATCTGTTTAGAGTCAGCTGGGTGTGGTGGTGCACACTTGTAATCCCAGAACTTGGGAGACTGAGATAGGAGGATCGCAGGTTCGAGGACAGCCTCAGCAAGTAGTGAGACTCTCATAAACCTAGTGAGACCCTATTTCAAACTAAACATAAAAAATAGGGCTGGGGGTATAGCTCAGAGGTAGAATGCCCCTGGGCTCAATCCCTAGTACCATACACACACACAGACAAAAAGAATCTGTTTAAAGTCTATTTTAATGGGAAACACAGTGCCTTTAAAGAACATTTTTACAACATGGGACAATGATATTAGAGCTAGTTTTGAAAGCCTCGTTTGACAACAGGTTTACGTCACTCTACAGCAGGGTACCTTCAGAAAGATTGCTTTGTATTAACACATTCAGTGCTACTGTGTTGGGTTTGGAAGGCCATTGAAAAGTGAGGAATAAAGTATCTACCCTAACTGTATAGATGGCTATGAAATTATAAGAACATGCTCCACATGAAGCACCTGTCAGAAAACAAAACAAAACAAAACCTCCGCCAGGATATTAGTGAATTTCTGGGCTCCTTCCATTTCTCCTTCCCATTTTCCCTGTTGCTTCTCAGCCTCCTACCCAATCTTACCCTTTGGCTGTGTGGAGGAATCACAGTCAATCCTCTAATGAAGGGAAATCATGTCATGTGAGCAAGAAGGCTTCCTATGAGGAGGGGAAAACCTGGAATCACTTAACAAGGAAAAAAAAAAAAAAACTTCTGCCTGAGAAGGTCACAGTTCCTGTAATGAGCAGTGAGTTCAGGTGAGGTTCAGGGAGCAGGCTTCATGAGTTTTTCTTTTAGCACTTATTTTTTCTTTTTAATCAAATATGAATGCAATGTGCTTGGAACACATTTATGCTTGTAATAAACGTGCCATGTCCCATATATTGCACAGCTCTCAGAGATGGATTCAGCCTCTCCTCCCATCTCTCTGGGGCCAAGAAACTCGACTTCAACTCTCCCTGCAGCCCATCTAACGACATAAATTTAATTATTTTCAAACATTTGCCATGAGAACTGTGACTGCTGTAGAGTAGAAATCTAAAAATATTTTGTCAGGTAGAATGACTTAGGTGAGAATCAAGTTAAATGATTAAATATAGATTCAGAACAGCACGGTTCTTATCTAGAAACGTGTAATTATATATTTCCTCTGCTGAGGAGGAGAGTGACATTTTAAATGTCTACTGTTTGACAGCTGTGGTCAGACATCTCTACAGGGTTGAGCTTGCTCATTAGTGTCACATTAACCTTAACTTTGCCTCTGGCCATTAACTAGCAAACTGCACATTTGACCTTTGTTCTCCAGATATTTTCAAACAGTGTGCTAGTCCCTGCTTTTAATTTGGGTTCTGTATTATGTGTGGACTGACTTTAGGGGTAGGAAAAGAATCAATACATGTCATTAAATAAAGAAGCATGTGGTCGGAGACATTCCACAGAGAAAAGCTCCATTTGAAAATAAGATTCTTCTCCAATACTTTTCCAGATAATTAGCTTTGGTCAGAATTAGAAATAGTCTCTTCTATGTTGTAGTCGATGGGAAAAAGGAGAGGAAGTACAATATGTGACAACTTACAAGTGTTTTAAATGAAACAGATTGCTATGAGATAAGGACATTAGAAGGAGAGGTATGCCTTTCGAACAGAGCTCTGTTTCCAGAAGTGTCTAATAAAATGCAAAATCAAACTCAAATGTAGATTAGAGCCACATTCTTTAAGGGAAACTACTTCCTAGGAGATCAGCAAAGTTTGAAACGTAAATGGTTGCCACTCTTCAAAACCTATGTATGAGATATATGTCAGCCTTAAAAATAAAAACAAAAAATATTGGACTATTTTGTTAGAGTATGTAAGTGTTACTATATTCGGTTTATGAAATATTATACAGCTATATAAAAACAAGTAAGACCTATATTAACTTGAAAGGAGTTCATGATATTCCGTCAAGTGAGAAATTCTTATTTTATCCATGTGTATCGCTTGGTACCGATTTTTTGAAACAGACTCTCTCTCTCTTCATACCTGGCTGTGTGTCTCCTCTGTCTATCTGTCTGTCTGTCTGATTGCATGCAGAGAAAGTTGAGGAAGGATAAACCCCAGACTGTCAACACTGATTACTTCAGGAAGGAGGCATGGAGGCTGATAACTTGCTCTTCATGCACCTTTTCATTATTTTACTCTGCAGTAAACATTATACAACTTTTATAGTTAAAATAAAGTTATTATAATAGTACATCAGTTGGAAACATGGCTCAGTTTTGTGGTGGTAACAGGCATCCCTATGTCAATGGACCAGAAAGGACAATGCCAGGGTGGGTTGCATTTCCGCTTATATTGTTTTTACCATGTGATCCATCAGAAGACCTCTCTGGCACTGCAGGCCTCAAGGGCACGGGAAGCAATGAAGCAATAACTATGCCGGTCCATGTTTCTCCCTTGCCTTCAGTAAGCTCAGGGCAAACAAGGCTGCAGGGTACTGATGAGCAATTGTGCTACGGCCTTTTTCTTCTTTTCTGTGCTAGCTCTGTGCACAAAGCTGGTCATTAGGCAGTGATTAGAATTTTCCCCACTCTCTGCTTCTTGCACTGGATATTTTAAACTGGTAAAAAAAAATGGTAGATCACTCCTGTTTGAATATAGTGCATTCTAAGTGCAGACCTGGGCAGGAAGAAATGATGTATCTGCATTTTCTATAATAACACTCCAAGTGCTTTTTGTTGAAAATGTGAAAATTTACATAAAATTTTAAAATAGGTGGAAATATTCTTCAATCTAAAGATTTGATTTATAAAGCACTCAATATTAGCTAGATATTATGGGCAGATGGAACTTTTAATTAGTTAATTAAATAAGATATTCAAATCAACATTGACTAAATTCCTGACTAAATAATTACTAACATTTCCTTTCAATTCTCTTGTCTTCACCTTCCTTATTTAATAAATAAAAGGATTAAACCATATCACTGGTTTTTAACCTTGCCTCACTTCAGTGTCCTGTAGGAAGCATTCAGAAAACCCCAATGCCTGCCCGCACCCCAGATCAGGGGATCTGAGTGTCTGAGGGAGAAATCTAGATGTACAGTTGAAAATGTTTCCCAAGGGACAATGAGGCACAACTGGGACAGAGTTGCTGGAGCAGTTGATCTCTTAAGTCTATTTCTAACTGTCTTCATAACACAGTCTATCTGTGATGTATTAATTATGATGGCTACCTTACACAGTGGTGTAACTAAATACTAATTATCATTACATGTTAATTTCAACACCACATATACATGGGAGCTCTCTTGAGCCTGGTTAGTAGAGTCTGGCACAACTGGCAGTCCTGCCCTTTATATATTTATCAAATGCAAATGCAACACACTAGCCGGGCGTGGTGGTGCAGCTTGTAATCCCAGTACTTGGGAGGCTGAGACAGGAGGATCTGGGTTTGCGACCAGACTCAGCTACTTAGTGAGGCCCTCTGCAAATTAGTGAGACCGTATCTCAAAATAAAGAATAAAAAAAATAGGACTGGGGGTGTAGCTCGGAGGTAGAATGCCCCTGGGTTCAGTCCCCAGTACTGAAAAAAAAAAAGCAACACACTAGGAAGGTCTCTAATAGTTTCTCACAATCTGGGAAGAGGTCTTCTAGTTCCTTAAGAACTTAAAATTATATGCATTTTTAAAATTATACTTTTGCAGAAAGTTCTAATAGTAGACGTTGATAAAAACTAAGACCACACGAATTTGAGCATCCCTTGGGTACCAAACTATGATCCAAATCTTAGAGATATGAAGATGGTGTGGCTCTCACCTGAGGAGAGCACATGTAGTTAGGGAGACAGACTCAAATAGAGGAGAAACAATACCAGACGACAAGAGCTGTGAGGCAGACACAGTGCTGGACAAGAAACAGGGACCAAACCACAAAAGTGGAACCCGTTGGTCAGGGAAGGAATTTGAGAGGAAGTGAGATTTAAGGGAAATCTTGCAGGACAGGTAGAAGGAAATGAAGTAGGAGGAAAAGGTAGTTCTGGGTGGAGGAAACTAAATGTGCTAAGCCTGGAAACTTGTCCAGTAAATAGTGAGATGTTTTATGCACTGGATGTAAGTGTGTGGGTTTGGGATGTAAGGAGAGGGAAGGGGGACTATCATGTAATGGTCTAAGGGATCAAGGCTGGAGAGGTCCTGTGCCATGGTAAGACATTTTATCTCCATTATTCGGCTTGAAAGCAGGGAAAGTGGCGTATCTTTTTCTAATGCTGCTTCTGGTTATAGCTTGGAAAATCATTGAACAGAAAGCGAAAGGACAAAACTAGAGGTAAGGGGACTACCTGTTAGACTTTTGCCGGACCAAATAAGAAATTATATGTTTTTAGATAGACCTGACATACAGGCTTTGAATCGTCAGATTAGGAACATTTTCTTCTTCTCTTTTAGCTATTTTCAAACTGTTATGCTTAATAATTATGTCTGATTTCTGTAGTTTAGAGGTGTTTCAAGACCAAGATGAAAACTGGCATAGTAGCACGGTTTCTGAAGGATAATTAGCTGAAACTTCTGACATCTCCCTGCATTTATTATGCTCCTAATTTTAACTGGAAATATTGTCATGATTGTAGAAAAATAAGTATGTGGTTGTAGTCACTCTTCCAGCACCTTAAATTTAGAATCGTCCTACTATCTCCCTTCTCCCTCCTTGTATATTAGGAGGGAATTACACCAAGGGACGTTGTGTGCATATATGAATGTATCCCTGTGAATCTTACTATGATGTATACTTACATTGCACCAATAAAATTCTAAAAATATATAGAATCATCATAAGAATAGAATATTTTATTCATTGGGATATTTTGTGTAAACCTGGGAAAGGAGTCATGTGTGTAATAGGTTGGATACTGAACTGGGAAGAGAGGTCTGAATTCTTATAATGAACCAACATTAATTGGCTCTGTGTCAGTAGCTAAGTCTTTTGACCTCACTGTGGCTACTAGTGTTTTGCTTCCTTTATTTTCCACCAATTAAATTAGTTTTTTCTATATCTAATATAGATCTGCTTGTCCTTCATTGCAACCTCATCTTGCAACACCACCCTTAATTCCTGAGACCTGGAAAAAAAAAAGCCGAACATCGAATATAGTGTTTCAATGTAGGATCTCTCCTCAATTTTTTTCTATATTAACAAACCAGATTTATTTCTACTTTCACGTAGACTTTCTTCCCTTGTTTCACACATGGCCTTTTCTCTGTACACACACATCCTGACATGTCTTCCTTTCTTACAAGGACGCCAGCCATATTAGATTAGGACCCACCTATATCCTCATTTATCCTTAATTTTATCTTTAAAGATCCCATCTCAAAATAAGGTCATGTTAGGAGTTAAAATTTCAATGTAAGAATTTTGAGGGGACACAATTCTGTCCGTAACAGTTTAGTCATCACATATAAAGAACACTCTCCGTATCTTAGTGAACTTCTCATTATGACATTTTATACCACAGAGAATCTCTCTAATTTCACATTCTCTCATTCTTTAGCTTTCACATATCTTTAAAGTTTTTCGCTCTTTCTACTTTTGAGTCCCTTTGACTTCTCCTTAATACATGCTGTTGGTCTGTGAGATTTCATCCATTGGCATCCTCTGTGAGGCACATCACTTGTTCAGCCCACTTGCCTCCCAACGTCTCACAGTTAACAGCAAATATACGTGGTTCTTGCACTAGTAATATCAGCATCATCCAAGTGCTTATTTGAAACATGGAATTTTGGTCTTTACTCTAGGACTATTAAATCTGAATCTATGTGTCAGTAAGATTCCCAGCTCATGTTTATACATATTAAGTTTGAAAATAGTTTTCTACTTGATTTCTCTACTTAGGTGTTCCAAAGGAATCTCAAACTGAACATAGTGAGAATCGGATGATTAATTCTTTAGCTTTTTTAGTCATTTGATAATTCTATAACTCTGTATTAGATCTACTATGTGCCACCACCACTGCTGTTCGCTTGTTGTCTACTGGTCTATAGCAGTATTTTTATCTGTCTCCCCACTCTAGAGTAAAAATTTCAGGCAGGCAAAGATTTTCTGTTTGTTTGTTCACTGCTGTAGACACAAAAACAAACAATCCTTGCCTGCCGGAATATTTTACTCTAGAGTGGAAGACAGATAAGAAACTGGAAGGCATAATGAGTCCATGCATTATATGGTCAGTCACAAAGTGGTCTGTGTCAAGGAAAGATGGAAATATGGAACAGGATAAGGACGATTGTAAGTATAGTGTGGACACAGAGAAGGTGACAGCTCCCTTTCTTCATTGTCTATGTCAACGAGTGACATAACCATTCCCTCAGTCACCTCAGGAGAAAAATCTATTAGGAATTATCTTACAGCTCTTACCTTACCTGTCAATTCTGAATTCCTAATGTCTTCTAATTCCTAATGTCATGATGTCATGATATTCACTGGCAGGGTCGTTTTTATTTTTCACATTCTGCTTTTCTCTCCCTGAATTTTGGTCCTAGCCCCTGGTCCTCAGTGCTTTTCTAACATTTCCATATTCCTGCCATGAAGACAATGTCCCTTGCTTGCTGGAAAACTCTCAGCGGCTCCAGATACCTCTGAGTAACACTGAAATGCCCAATGATGATCAACAGGCTGATTGTACTTTTGTCTCTTCCCACTTTTTACTATAATTCATTCCCATAAGTGCATGCCCAGTGGCTGAGCGGCACACTTTCCTCTACCTTTGTTTTGTTTGTTTGTTTTGCATGAAACACTAAAGTATTACTTGGCTTATAAATATTTCCTGATTCCTCTTCTGTTTTCAAATGTGGCACTACAAACACATATTATTATTGTGGATTTTTATCAAAATGTGCATTCATTTTTCTTTTTGTCGTACTGGGGATTGAATTTAGGGGCATTCTATCTCTGGGCTATACCCCCATCCCTTTATTTTTTTTTTTTGTTTTGAAACAGGGTCTTACTAGGTTGCTGAAAGTCTTGCTATGCTGCTGAGGCTGGCCTTGAACCTGCAATCCTCCTGTCTCAGCCTCCCAAGTACTGGGATCGCAGGTGTGAGACATCACGCCAAGCTGAAAATGTACATTCTTAGAGAGCAGGAACTGTCTTTTTTACTTGTGAATCCCTAGTTCCAACATAGAGCTTACTACTCAGTAGTGTTTGGTACTTTGTAGCAAAAAAACAAAAACAAAACAAAACAAAAAACAGCTGGTTATTCATAGAATGAGTAGAATTCTTCTAGGTTACAATTTTTTTTTTTTCAGAGTAAGCACGTGTGAAGGTATGAACCTGTATTTGGGAAATAGAAAATACCTCACTTTTGTGGAACCCTGCAGTATGGTTTTGGTTACCACTGAGATTAAGATGAGAAGGTGTCATATGCATTCCCAAATAGTTTGGACTTCCTGGCTTAGAGTTTGGCTGTTGGTGGCCTTTAGGCACGTGAGTGAAGTGCTCAGTGCAATATTAGACTTGAATTCTAGAAGGAGATTCTCATTAGGAATGGGAGGTGACGATTGAGGGCAGAGCTCGGAGGTGTGCAATCCTAGTGCAGAAAGTCCAGGAAAGATGGTAAGGGCTGGAGTAAGGCCATGGCAGCACAGCCCTGAGAGTGGGCACTAGGAAAGAAAAACTTAACCTTCCCCATTAGGGTCTATTAGTTCTAACAGGAGAAATGAAACTAGGTGTAATCACTAAGTTTGGAGTAGGCAGTTTGGGATACACACACACACACACACACACACACACACACCTCAGCTTTATGCCAATCAGTTTTGAGTTCTCAACTTTCTCTTCATTTGAGCCTGGAATCCTCATTTCTAGAACATTCTTTGATGTGAGTGATCATTTGTAGTGAATAAACTTTAGGACAAGAATCACACATGCTTCCCTTCGCTAAGCCACACCTTTCTGGGAAAGTAACATTGCATTTAATAGGAATATAGCAATCAGAGAGGGGCTTATTTTCTAGCAAAGGAAAATGAGTTAAAATAATACATATGAAATATAATTGCTGTGATGGCAAGAAAACAAGATTTTTTATCAGGCATAAGTTAGATTTGAGTCAGATTTATGCTTCTGGTAGTCATTTTGTTATCACTTGTCTGGTAAAGTTTTGTTAAGAACAAATACTGGCTGTGTTAACTTCGAATCATTTGATAATATGATTTCTGATGTTAATTTTTAAAAATATATTTATCCTTTCTACAGACAAAATCCAGCAGTTTTCACAAATAGTTCTTTAAAAATCAATAAGAAAGAGGATTATAGAATCAATGCAATTGATCAGTGCTGTTAAAATCAGATTTAATTTTTAAATATCAGGTTAGAATATAGTGTCGCCTCTCTTTGATCGCATTTTTAAAGAAATTATGTTTTTACAATGTTTATACTTTTATTGGTGCATTGTAATTATTTATTATAGTGAGGTTCAAAGTGATACAAGCGTACATGCACCCAGCACTTGGAGTGATTCTCTCTCGATCCTCCCACCCCACTACCCATCCCTCTCTGGACATATTAGTGTGATTGGTAGTGATAGCTTCATGTATGGACATAGCAGTATTAAACTGTTTCCTTCCTTTCCCCCCTCTTTATCTCCCTCCACCAGTTCCCCTTCCTGTCCTCCTGGTCTCTCTCCTCATTTATCTGAAGTCCCTTTTGTTTCCTATAGCCTCTAAAATCTCAACGGGGGTATGTTTCAACATTGCTACGTTTCCACTGCTCATCCCATGAATTTGTCAAGTTTGCTTTCCTTCCAGTGTTTCCATCTGCTGCCCCACTCTTCTGCTCTAGAGAGGGAGCGTCTTCTCTGTAACAGACTAGAGATTGTTGTTGCTTTTTCCAGAACATTTGTTATGTCAAAAAAATTCAGAACCAACCCCTATAGCACTCGATGCTTTGGAATGCTAAAACTCAAGTTCTTTGTACTCCAAAGCCTTATGTTTTTTAATTCATATACTTTTATTGGTGCATTGTAATTATACATCTTAATGAGATTCAGAGTGGTAAGAACATACATGCACACAGCACGTGGTCTGTTTCCCTTGGGATCCCACCCCACGCCCTCCCCTTCCCCATATATGTTATTGAGATTGGTATTGATAATTTCCTATACTCACATAGCAGGATTCCAGCTGTTGCCGTCATCAAGTTCCCTCCCTCCATCACTCCACTGGAGTCCCTCCTCCTTCGTCTGAAGTCCCTCAAAGCCTTGGTTTTACAACTCAAAAGTCTTCACCTTCTAAATCAAAGACACCAAACTTTCACTTTTATTGAATTTTCTGTCCGATCATTGATAGGGGGAGGGGAAGCTACTTTGGGAGGAAAAATCTTTAGTTAATATATTAAATATTATTCCCTCCAGTTGCTTTTATTTTTTATGTTTCTGAAATATCTTATATATCTTGGGTTTGGAATCATAGTGAAGAGTTAATACATTATGTTCATAGATACACAAGAGAAGACACAGATTGGGAAATAACCCTCGTCTACTAAACTTTTAAGCAGTAGGCAATTTATTAGCATGTTGTCAGCCTCTGACGTTTTCTACATGGGAAAGGAAATAATTATGACAGAGGTTTAGCTACCAACAGCTAGTGAGGACTTTAGGGAGGCTAAACAGTGGTGTGTGTGTGTGTGTGTTTGTGTGTGTGTGTGTGTGTGTATGAGAGAGAGAGAGAGAGAGAGAGAGGGCGAGGACACAGTACTCAACAATCTTTTGTACCTAGAATTATACTCATACCCAGTGAAAATCTTAATCAGAGGATATATTGGAATATTAGCATTCTTGTTAAAATATATGTGTCCTGATTATTAGAAAATTATTTAAAATATATGAAAATAAGTAGAGAATATGAAAATGTTGCATTCTCAACAATGCATAACAATATATGTCATTTATGTTGTCCTTTATTATGGATTTTGGTGTGTGATTGGCTTCTTTGTTTTTCCATTCAGAGAATTTATGAACAGCCTCCGGCTCTATAGATCCTTCTACAGCGGCCTGGCTGATCAGCTTTGCGTGAATGAATTGGCTGCCGCGGATGGAGTGCCCTGCTGGAACGGAGAAGATCTAGTGAAAAGGTAGAGTATGTGTTGTGGTCTGTGAAAACATAATCGCTGCTCTTCCTCCTTGCTTTCTTTTCCTGAATCTTGAATGAATCACTTCAGTTTTAATTTTGCCACACAATTTAAAGATTAACTTCTTTAGTTTGTTAAGAAAAAATCTGCTCTTTTTGATGTTTAAAAATATAATGATATTATGTAGCATTTTGAAAACTTCCATATATCTATGAATCACACAGCAATCCTACTTTTAATTAGGTGTCATTTATCTTCTGTCTACTCAATATATATCAAATATTATACTTTTTAAAAATATAACATCATGAGTTTTAGAAAGTGAGGAAATTTAGTGAAATGTAAATACCCACACAAAAATTCATTGATATATGAATATGTCTCAGTGATCTATTGGAGAGACATATATTTTGTGTGTGTATGTGTGTGCATGCGTGTGTGGTGTGTGTGGGTGTGTGTGGGGGGGTGTGTAATAGTGGGGGTACTTTTATGTATATCTCTTTGAACCATTGGTTTTTTTGCATTTTGTCTATCATTTTCAAACATAGGAGTGAAATTTCACTTTTGCCTTTTTTCTCTCCTTGTTCGGAATATTTTTGATACCTTTTCCCTTTGCTTTCTATAACCAGTTGTACTCTCAAACAATCTAAGTTTGAGAAAGTCATAAATTCTCCCTCTGAGATAGTAAAACTGGTTGGGAATTGGTCCCTGGATATGCCAATACTGTTGATTATTATAGAATGTAAGAGAATGAGGCCTTGTGTTTAGGTTTGAATTTTTAAAGCATAAAATAATTATATGTATATATACTTTTTATTTATATACTTTACTTTTGAATTTGAATCCATTAAAACAGAATTTATCCATTAACAGAATTAAACTTCAGGTTTAATTCTGTTAAAATAAATTTCAAACAGTCCGCGAAAAAGATAGGATGTTATGCTTTCTTACTTGCAAACATACCTACCTACTCCTTATAAAAATAGGTGGTTGAATTATCACAAAAGTGATGAGTTCATTTGAAATGTTACCTAGCAAATTAAACTTACTTTGATAAATATATATAAAAATAACTTTTTTTATTTATTACATTTGTTGGAGCATTGTAGTTATACATTTTGTTAAGTGTCAGGGTATCAGAAGCATGCATGCACACATTGCTCATATTAAAAGCCATTCACATGTTCATGGGTGATCATATTCATTATATTTAAAAGTCACATTGTATTCCTGAAATGTTAAATGATTATTTTAGAGTTTATATATGAATATATCATAGACACTATTAAAGTTCACAGAAAAAGATTATTAAAGACAAGAGCTATAATTATATTTAAATAAACTATTTGGCCAACATGGCTAATGTTCTTTTTTTTGTTTTGCTCCTCGAAAATTGGGATGTAAGAATTTTCTCAGTATTTCTTGTGCTTTTGCTGAGAGCATTCATAGTATGTGTGATATTTTCAGTCCTTAAAGTAGTCATTTCAGTGTGACTTTTATTTTTAGGTTCTGATAATTAAGTTTGACCTTGACTTATCATTTTTCTTTCCACATTATCCAAACTGAAATTGAACTTTTTATGTATGTTAATGATTTTTACAAGGACGAATGAGAATCCCTTAATGATTAATGAAAATTTTAATATATAATATAAATATTTCTAAAATATTACATTCATTATACCATCCAAATCTGTAGCCATAACAATCTTAGTTTCAATGACAAATTCATTCTTCTCTTGATTAGTTGGTCTAATGTTTGTATAATAGGGAATACTATGGGAGAAATCCATGATTTGAGAGAACTTTTGGAGAGAGAATATTTTCAACCGCAAGAACATATTTTCTTCTACATAATATAAAATTTTAAGACCTCATTCATGGTTTATGAATAAAGAAAGTGCATCTTTAGCAAGAATTCTCCGTGGAAAGGTTCCACATTTCTGGTAAGCAAAGTGACTGGTTCTTGGTATTGTCACCTGCTTCCAGCTCCTGCTTTCCCTTTCTTGTCCCAACTGGGCTTCCATCCATTAGCGACTTCCAAGTGGATAGAGATTCCAGCCCCCTGGAAACAAGTTGTTCTTTGACTTTACTTGTCCTCAATTTCTTCTAATCTCATCACCTAAATGGACATTTCCCCCTTCTTCAGTTTTTTTTTTTCACTTTCGTCCTTATCTCATGTGTCCCCAACCTCTTTCTGTTCCCCTTGGTTTACAGGGCTAACAGACAAGCCCACACTCTTTAGCTCCCTGCCACCCACTTTTCCTCCACACTCTTTAGCCCCCTGCTACCATCTTAGTGCAACCTCAGTGCTAAAATTGAAATATTCATGAAATTTGGTTGTATGATTAATCCATATTAAACACAGAATATTATGTATCAGTCAGAAATTATGCATACTTATACATGTTACTATGGAATGATTTCAAATAATTTTTAAGTAAAACAGTTAGAAATAAGACAATATCTATTTACCAGCATATTTGAATAAATAAAATAGATATTAATACTCTACATAGAATTTGTCTAGATGGTTACAGGAAAATTGTTAGTGTGTGTAATTTTAGTATGAGGTCTGTGGGGCTTTTTAAAAATTTTATTGTACATATTTATTTTAATTAAAGCTGGTATAGTAATGCTAGAATTATGGGTCGTTATTGTTTTACTTTTCATAGTTCTCGTTGTAAAAGAGTAAAAATTCACTTTGTAAAAAATGATATGTTTATAGTGCTATTTATTTCTAACTTTAATTTCTACTAAATCAGATTTTCATAATTTCTGACAGTTATGTCAGAGCATTAATGGATATTTTTCAATATTGAACTATTGACTTTAAGAACATTTCTTAAGTCAAGTCCAGGTGACTATTATGATATAAATTTTTAACCACTTTCTCTTTGAGAAAAAATGAATGATAGCTATGAATAATAGTGAAAAGCTGAAAGTGGTCCTCATATAAGATAGACACTTCAGAGACTTACAGTTAAGATTAATAATGCCATTCCACTTTGAGAAAATGGATACCAAGTAAATATATATAGACTATTTTCCTTTTTATGGCAGGTTATAATACTCAAGTTCACCCTGGGGAAAAAAAATCATGCCAAACATCAATAGGCTAAATTGTTTGCCAAGATTGAGTTTATCATTCATTATAAGAGTGAAATGATTATTTTGGCTAGATTTCTTCTCCTACAGGGATTTTTTTTTTTTAGGTAGTGGTTGATAAGATTATTTATGTGCACAGATGTGCTGCCAGAAACAGTAGGAAAGCCACCGAGACTGTTTCCATATCACCACAGTTCTATAAAATTGGGTGAAATCACCTGTGTGTTCATATAAAGATGTGGGATTCCTTTGTGCTTCTTGATGAAAATGTCTCAAGTATCTGTAGCATGTAAGGAGAGTTTAATTTGTGAAACTAAATCTATTTTAATTCAAATGATTTTAAAGACTGGGTCATACCACTACTCTAAGGCGAGACCTAGGTCAATAGTTCAAACAGTTTCTGATTTACGATGAAAATGGGTCACTAAAATCTATTTAGTCTCCATCTTTTAAGGTCCTTCTTATCTACTCTTCTTGTCTCTATCATGAAACAAAATGGTTCTCTGAAAGGCATGTCTGTCCCTCGCCTTCTCAGCTCTCTGTGATTGCAAATTGATTGTACAATGATTTGTATTCCTCTTTACTGGCATTGAAGTTCAGGTGACAGCTCCTTAATTACCACAGCTTCCTTTTCCCTTTTGATTAATAGACAGATAATCCTGTAACTCCCCCTCAATCTCCAGGAATTTAGGACCTCCACAACTCTTGAACTAGTCAGTAGCTGTGAAGTATCCTAATAAAATTAATAAGTCACATTATTTCTACTTCCTTTTGATTTAGCTAATGTTGCTGCATGCTTCTGTCATAATCCAGTTTTTTTGCCCTAAATCTTATAAGGTAAACCTTTTTCTCAAATGATTGTAATTGAATTTTTTTTAAAACCAGATAAAAACAGAAAACCTTAGAACTCTCTGAAATTTTGCACTTACCTATTATTAGTTTCCATTCTACCTGGGCAATGGCATTTTTCCTGGCCACAATTTTTTTTTATCTCTTATCTATCTGGAAAGCCACTTCATTTTTAATCTTTCTTTCTTTCTCCCAGATCTTATAGCATTCAATTATATTTTATATATTTCCCCTTTTAAACATATGACCTAGTTTTCAAATGTTAGGAACTTCACTTTTAAAACCATCAGGTCTCTTTTAAAACCATCAGGTCTCAGGATTATTCTGAATTTTATTAATGTAACAATGAGTTGCTTTTCCTATGTTTTCTGTGCAGAGGCTGTATGTGCCTGAAAGAACATCGTCTGCTTTCTATTCCTTTTTCTTTCACATGCTACCTATCCAATCAGGTTTCTAACATATTGTGGATCTGTACCTTCCTGATAACCATCCTTGTTTTCACACCTGTGCTTCAACTTGTTTGGTCCAGAATTAGAGGTTGTTCAAGAATTATCATTTGAGCTGGGCGTGGTGGTGCAGGCATGTAATCCCAGTACATGGGAGGCTGACACAGGAGGATGTTCAAGAATTATCATTTGAGCTGGGCGTGGTGGTGCAGGCATGTAATCCCAGTACATGGGAGGCTGACACAGGAGGATCACAGGTTCACAGCCAGCCTCAGCAACTTAGTGAGGCCCACTGAAACTTAGGGAGACCCTGTTTCAAAATAGAAAATTAAAAATTGGGTTGTGGCTATAGCTAAGAAGTAGAGTGCTCCTGGGTTCACTCTCCACTTCTACCAAAAAGATAAAAAATGATCATTTGGAGACTTCCTCTACTTCCTAGCAATTTACTATAAAGCTTAAAATTCATGCTATTAGCATAATAATTTTCTTTGCAGTACTGGGGATTGAACCCAGGGGCATTCTACCTCCGAGCTATACCCCCAGCCCTATTTTTTGTTCTTTATTATGAAACAGAGTCTCACTAAGTTGCGGACGGCCTCACTAAGTAGCTGAGACTGACCGCGAACCCGGATCCTCCGGTCTTAGCCTCCCAAGTACTGGGATTACAAGTGTGTGCCACCACACCTGGCTTATCATAATAATTTTCAACAAAATTATTTTCTCCAAGTAACTGTACATACAGTCTGCCAAACACTCACTTTATCTCCAGTGCTGGTGGAATAAATCCCCCCTCAGCTGTGTTTTATTTTAACCCTTCGATACACTGTGTTACCTGTGATGCTTTTTACATTTATATGATATATATCTTCTTTCTTCTTACCTACTGCAGTTTCTTTTAGAATAGAGGTCATGTATTATCCGAGAAGCTAAAAATGATAAATATCATTGAACATGTATGAGTAATTTTCTGAAGATGACAGGGCTATGAGGAAATGGAATCTGTATAAGTGTTACTGAGAACTAAGAGATTTGGGTCTTGGGAAAGTGGTTTGATGATAATACTTTGGTGGCTAATATGTGGATCCAGAGTGAAGCTGAGTGCCTGAAAGAACAGAAGAAGGCAGATGTATTGGACAGGGTTCTCTAGATTAACAGAATACACAGAATGAGTATATTTGAAAAAAAAAAAAGGATTTATCAGATGGGCTTACAGTTTGAAGCAATGTAGTCCCAGGTTCTGACTGCACGTGGAGAGTCAGAGGAACCAGTAGCTGGTCGAACGGTCTAAGAGCTGGAGTCTTAGGATCGGAGCAACCACAAATTCAGTCCCAGTCCAAGACGTGAAGATCAGGAAGCTCTTCGGAGAAACGATGGTGGAGTTTCAGTTCCAAGAGCTGGAGGCCGAGAAGATCAAGAAGCTCTTCAGAGAAAGGCGAAGCCGGCGGCTGACGATCTCAGGCGAGAGCAGATGCGTTTTCCTCAGAAAGAGTCACACGCACTCTACGCAGCTTCTCCCTCTTTTATCATTTATGGTCACTGTTAGGACCTAAAGGATCTTAAAGTTATCGATTAGTCTTATGAACAGTTAAATTCTATAATGAAGCCTACAGTCCAACTTAACAATCAAAAATCTGAAATCCACTTGAAGCCTTTGTTTCTCCCTCTCCCCAGGTAGGTTCTGCCTAGGTAGACGCATAGTGGGGGAGGGGTGTGTACAATTTCCATTCCCTGTGCCAACCCTGAGTGGTCTGCATCTTCCAACCAATGCTTCTGATCCCCCAGTCTTTCATGTTGGGAGGTCTGGAGTTGGAAGGGTTGGAACAGGACAGAGAATGCGGTGAGAATGAGAGAGAAGAGGCAAAGGGATTTTTTTTTTTTTGATGTATAATTCCTGATCTGTCATTGATGCTTCTTGGTTTGGCAGACATTAAGATGTGCTCCTGTAGGGCTTTGTGTGCTGAAGACAACGCCTCTCCCCTACACTTCTCCATATAAGGTAAACCTCTGCCCCCTTTCTGCTGAGATGTTTGGCAGGTTCTTTCTCTCTCCGCATAGTCTACTCTAGACCATAGAAATCTTGCCCCTCTCTCTCCCTTTTTTGGTGGAAGTATACCTATACCTAATGTGGCTGTCGTTTTTACTTTACCATGAGGCATAGTTTGTGGCAAGCATTGGCTGCTTTCCATTTTTTTTAAATCATGAGTCAATTACCAGCCCTTTGAATTTTTCCCACTCTTGGGTTCCATCAAATCTCTTTCACTTAGGATGAATGAATGAGGGAATGCCATAGCAGTCCAACCAGCTCTCTTCAAAGAAATTCTCTCCTTTGGCCTTTTCAATTTCAATCATTGCATACAGTTATGGTGGATGTTAAGCCAGGGGACTCAGAACCATGCTCTGTCTCCTTTGCTTTACGTGTCTAGTACCTCACTCTGGAGAGTAAAGAAGTAGATGCCGTCTATTGTCTTATTCTCAGCTGAAATGGAAATAGAAAGAGTATTGTTTTATCATCCTTTTCTGTGTTCTTAGAAGTGGCAGTGGAAAGATAAAACACTAGATTCCCTGTTTAAGATACTGCCAGAGATTTTGAATGGCATCGAAAGTTATGTAAGATACTGTCCCAATTTTTGAGGGTATTGGAATGTAAAAATGGAAGGAAAACCTGTTCGTAATGTGTACATAGCGAAGCTGACTCTGACATAAAAGAGGCATAAAATTCCACAGGCTTTCAAATAAGAGTGGTATCTCATTTGATTTAGGAGATTTGAAAGTTTTTAATAAAGAAGTAATATGTGACATGGGTCTCCATTCATTCATTTAAAATAACTTCCTTGAAATATTTATGGATAAGATGAGACAATGTCTGATAATGCTTTTAAATAATTCAGTGAATGGGGTAAAGGGTCATCCTCTATATGAAGCAAGGTTTTCTGAATGGGTAATTATTGAAGCTCTGTGACAGTATGGGAGTGGTTGCTATACTATTCTTCATGTATTATGTGTTTGAAAACTTGATAATAAAACACGATAAATATAAAATGTAGTAAGGTATGATAAAATTAACTTTGTTAGGTGTCTACTCTGTCATGGATACTGTTCTAGATGTTTGGGTTACAGTGATGGAAAAGATGGATGGAAGCCTATCTCCCATATAGATTAGGATATAGAGGAGAAAAACCCTGAACACATGCCAGGGTGAATAGTTTATAAACTCTTTGAGATTGGATGGAGCTGACTGGTATTCAAGAAAGAAATTGGAAGTGAATATATTATTGAATGAAATGCTTCAAATTTAGTGGCTCCTAAAGAGCCTTATTTCTCTTTCTCACCACTCTCTTTCATTTCAGCATGATAGGCATTTTCCTGATACTTAGTATTAAGCCTTCTCTCATTCATAATAGTGCATCCGTTCATTCAGAAAGCTGGTACAAGCCAGTGATTAGGAACAGAGGTTTAGAAGCCAGGCTCCCAAGGTTCTCAATAAAGATTAGCCACTTGCTAGTGATATTATTTTAGGCATGTTCATTAACCTTTGCCTGTATCAGTTTTCTTATGTTTAAAATGTGGCTGAAAGCAATACCTATCTAATATTTGAAAGTTAAATAATTATTCACACACTTTATAATACTAGTCATCACATAATAAACATTCAACAACTATTAAATCATATTCTGATTAAACAAGATATGCTCATTTAGTTTCTTGTATGGAGCTTCTTACTTCATTGGATGGTTTTTATCTTGGATCAGAAGACTCACTCCAGTTGGAAAAACAATGACGTGTGAAGGTTAACTTATGAGTTAATAAAAAACAATATTAGGGATTTAGGGTTGGGAGTAGGAGATGCTCCTTTAGTAACACATAAACGTTTATTTCACTGGGGGCTAGAAGTAGAGAAAATATATCTTGATAGGCAGTTCATCAACCTCCGACTGTGGGAAAGGATGTTCTCTCTGTCCCCATACAACAAATCAGTCTTTGCATGGGAGAACTAGAAGTTATGATATAAAGTCAAAGCATTACAGAGATAGAAGGAACACATTTTATTCTTAAGCAGTCATTTGGGACTAGTCAATAGCTGGCCAGGCTTATTGTTGATCATAATGAACCATCAGCCGACGGGAAATTAAGCTCTGCAGCCATGCTAAACTTCAGCATGTCATACAACAGATTGCTTCGGGTGACATGACAATTCTAAGGCTGCTACGCTTTCAGTCATTTCCCTTCAGCTGTTGAATTCCCCAAGGGAATATGTACTATGAACAGAGTCCCTGGAACAACACAGGCCGAACACCAGCCAGCACCACGTCTCCTCCGTTTCTGACCATGCTGACACAGTATAAGCAGACTAGCTTATCTTGTTACATGCGTCCATCAGAGGTCTTGAAGAGAGCAAAATAAAAAGATCTAAGGCAGCACAATGAAAGTTTACTGAAGTGGAAACCTAAAGAACCTTTTCCCGTCTGTTTAGCACAGAAGTTGTTATCTCTGGGGGTACAGATTTCATCACGGCTCCATAGACTTGTGACTTCCAGATTGTGTTATTGCAGAATGTCAGCCATCCTGAAGGGCTCCAGGAGGCCTGATCTCACATTAGCCAGAGCTGTTTCCTGCTTAGCATTTGTTTTCATATTGGGTTTCCACCTGAAAAGCTCTTCCCTTTTCAGTAAAATGGATATCAATATTTTTTCTTAGTCATCAGTGAATGGTGTCATTACATTTTAGGTTAAAATGCTAGCACAGAGATGGGATGAGAATAGTCACTTATTAATACTTTTTTCTTCAAACGGATTCCAGTGGCATCTCATTTAATTTATGAGTAGCTCATCAGTTATCAGCACATTTTATTATCTAACCATCCAAATCTTTGTTTTGTGGTGCATTTCTCAAAAGAACTAAATAAACTTTGTTAGGCAGTGTTGAAAAGAGTTTTATAAAATCTGATTTTAAACTAGTTACAGATTCATAAATGTAACATTTGTAGTTTGGGCTTACATAATTAATATAAATTATTTTTCATTTTTCTGAGGATTTTATTTCCCCATGACTACTCTGAAATGAGGAGCTATTTTTATTTGTTTTCCTGTGGAGACAGATAAATACAAATTAATTATTTGTGTTTGCATAATTCACTTTCAATGTTCCATATTTAATCAGTTTTATATACAATGGAGCCACAGAGAGAGCGTGTTATAAATCTTTTAGGTATTGTGTAAGACACTCAAGGCTTAGAGTCGTGAAGGAAATGGATCTCACATTTGGAAAGGAACTTTAAACTGAGTTCACCCTAAAAAGAACAAAGCTTTAAACAATGGTTTGGAGAAGGAGAAACACAAATAAGAAAATTGTGGAGCCAGGCGTGGTGGCGCACGCTTGTAATCCCAGTACTTGGGAGGCTGAGACTGGAGGATCCAGGTTCGAGGCCAACCTCAGCTACTTAGTGAGGCCCTCTGCAACTTAGTAAGACCCTGTTTCCAAATACAGAAATAAAATAGGGCTGGGGTGGAGCTTGGGGGTAGAATGCCCCTGGGTTCAATCCCCAGTGCCAAAAAAAAAGAAAATTGTGTTTTCTGCCCAATTCAGGAGAGTGTTTTGTAACATAATATGGCTGTATTATTATTATTGTTGTGGTTGTTAGAAAAAAACTTCCTATTTGAAGAAATGCCATGTGACTCTTGTGTTCCCTCTATCACCATCAGCCAGCTGATACCTGGATTGGTATAAAGTTGCCTATTTTGGGTCCCCACATTGTTCAGTTTTCATAGCAAGAAATCATATCTGCCTAATAACCTAAAAATTTATTGCTAGTCCATCAGGCATTAATACAGGATATGTGATGCCGCAAATATATTCATATGAATAGCATATAAATTAAATATGAAATTGCAATTTATGTAGAGGCAAAATATTGGTCATTTTTTGGATTATTCTAGGCAGAATTTAGACTTTTTTTGAGGTACTCAATCAGTAATTCAGCAAGAGTTCAGAATAAATGTGTTTAACTTCCTGTACCAAATATAAATGCATATATTTACATATATATATTTTTATACATTGACTGAGACTGAGAGTTTGAGTAGTTTAAGAAATCGTAATTGCAGTGGCTGGATACCCTTCAGGGAGGGTCGGTAGTCTGGAAATTCCAGTAGGGGTTCATGTTGCAGACTTGAGTCTAAAGAGAGTCTGGAGAAAGGATTTCTTTGTTTTGGGGGGACCTTAGTCTTTTAAGGCCTTCAGCTGACTGGATGAGGCCCACCCACACTGTGAAGAGTAATAAGCTTTACTCCATGCCTACTAATTTAAATGTTCATCAAATCTAAAAATAAACCTTCACAACAACACATAGGCTGGAATTTGACCAAACTACTGAGTATGATAGCCTAGGTGAGTGGCCAAACCCAGTTAACCATGAGCAATGGGGTTTGGGGTGATGAATAAGGTGACAGGTGGTACTCTCTTGGGGGCTGGTGTTCTGGAGCTGGGCTGAAGGAGGAGGCTATGTTACATTAAGTATCCAGGGAAAACTTCTCTGGAAAACTCACATTTAAACTGAACATGTCGGAAGATTAGATTTTTCCAAGTCGAGAGAACATCATGCTTCGTGTGTCTGAGGAACAGAAGGAAAGCAGCATGTGAGGAGCAGAAGGATGGGGTGATGGGGTGGAGAGGCTGGAATGAGGCTGCAGAGGGGGCAAGCTTCGGCTCACATGAGCCAGGGCAGAAGTGCGCCTTTCATCCTGGCTGCTTCGAGAAGCCATTGGAGGCTTCAGGCCGGAACAGGAAAAAGCCAATCAGTTTTACTTTGTACTCACAGCCAATAGAGAAAATCTCTATGAACCAACCCAGGGGTTCCTCCTGCAAGAAAAGATTCTCCAGTTCTCTTCAGACACTGAGACTATATTCTATAATTCAGTTTAGCCTAACACTGACCAGAATGAGCACAGACCCCACAGGGTAAGGGCTCAGCCCCATGAGGTTACCCCCACTTCAGATGCTAATCAAACGTTGTTGGTCCTCAGATTACCCACAACTACTGTAGGAATTGCTACAAATCGCAGGTTCTCACAATCCTATTCTTAGGTTCAGTCATTTGCTAGAATAGCTTATGGAATTCAGGAAAATACTTCACTTACGTTTACCTACGTATTTTAAAAGATATGACTCAGGACAGTCAAATGACAGAAACGCAACGAGCAATATATAGTGGAAGGTGTGCAGAGCTTCCACACCCTCTCTGGGCACACCACCCTCCCAGCAGCTCCACGTGCATAGCAACCTGGAAGCTCTTAGAACCCCATGCTTTGCAATTTTAATGGAGATTTCTTCAAATATGCATGCTAAATTGACTGTTGGTTATTCATCCACCATCAGCCAATTAACTCTGTTTCCAGCCCCTCTCTCTTCCCCAGCACATCGCAGGTGACACAGAAGGTTCCAAGTTTCTAATCATGACTTGGCCTTTCTAGCGATCAGCCCCATCCAGAGCCCACAAAGAATCACCTTATTAGAGCATAAGATGCTTCTATCACTCAAGAAATTCCAAGGGATTTAGAAGTCTGTATTAGATGCTCCTACCACTCAGGAAATTGCAAAGGTCTTAAAAGATCTGTGTCAGGAACCGGGGTCGAAGACCAAATATTAGAACTAAATAATTTCCCAGCACTCCTTTCTTAGTCTGTTGTGTTGCTGTAACAGAATACCTGACGCTGGTTAAATTATAAAGAAGGGAAACTTATTTCCTCGCAGCCCTGGAGGCTGGGAAGTCCACATTAGGATGCTGGCATCTGGCGAGGAACTTCTTGATGCATCATCACATGGTGGAAGTGATCACAGGACAGAGGGGCAGAGAGAAAAGGGGGCTGAACGCTCCCTTTTATAATGGCATTAACTACCTCTAACAGCAGAGCCCTCATGGCCTGATTGCCTCTTAAAGGCCCCACCTCTTGATGCAGCTACAATGGCAATTACATTTCTTTTCTTTTCTTTTCTTTTCTTTTTGCAGTACCGGGGATTGAACCCAGGGGCGTTCTACCTCCGCGCTACACCCCCAGCCCTATTTTTTTATACTTTATTTTGAAACCGGGTCTCATGAAGTTGTGGAGGGCCTCACTAAGTAAGAGAGAGAGAGACAGAGAGACAGAAAGACAGAGAGAGAGCTGAGGCTGGCCGCGAACCTGGATCCTCCCGTCTCTGCCTCCCAAAGTACTGGGATTACAAGGCAATTACATTTCAACATGCATTTGGAGGGACAAACATGCAAACCCTAACAACTCCTGTTTACAAGGGTTTTAAACCAAACCAAACCAAAACAAAAGAAAATCTCTGTGTCAGGAGTTAACTAGAGAAGACTAAACTTACATGTCAAGAATAAAGACTGAAGATTGTCAGCACACCTGGACAAACTTTTGTCACACATCATAGACTTCTATTTAGGTTCCATTCAGTATTACAAAGAGAATAATTTACAAGCCATTGTCTGTTCTGCAGGCCAAAGAGACCTTCTCCCAGCCACTGGGTGTTCTCCAAGCTCATTCAATTCACCTAAAAATCATTTACTGTTCCTCTAAAAGTTGCCTGCATTCCCATTCTCCCCCTCCTCCACAGAGAAAAGGGTATATAAGTTTCAGAGTCATTATTGGGCTAGTGGGTAATCATACAATGTGATTGTCTCCATGCACATAATAAAATTAAACCCATCAAGATGTATGATTACAATGCACCAATAAAAAAAATATGTGTCTTTTCTCCAATTCAACTCTCTTTGTCATTATATTCCAGGGAACATTTGGAGGGCATAGGGGAAACTTCCCTTTGCCTCTACACAAACCAAATTAAGTAATTTGCAACACAATCCAAATATATGTAAATTAAATAAGAATCCAATAAGCCAATAAACCTATTTGAACCACTTATTCCACACAAAGGAATTCATTTTCAAGTATAATAACATATGGAAACAAAAGTATGCATTAGCAGGGCGTGGTGGTGCATATCTGTGATCCCAGTACATGGGAGGCTGAGACAAGAGGATTGCAGGATTGAGACCAGCCTCAGCAACTTAGCAAGACTTTGTTTCAAAATAAAAAATAAAATAGAGCTGGGGGTGTAGCTCAGAGGTAGAATGCCCGTGGGTTCAATCCACAGTACCAAAAAAAAAATATGCATTACACATAGTTTACATTACTGTAAGGAAGAAACTTAACAAAATGTCCATTAATAGGGACATAATTATGGCATATTTTAAAAACTAAATATACTTTTGACTTTTTTGTGTTGTACTGGGATTGAACCCAAGGACACTATACCTCTGAGCTGTAACCGGAGCCCTATTTTATTGTTTTTGAAACAGTGTCTCATTAAGTTGCTGAGGGTCTTGTTAAATTGCTGAGGCTGGACTTGAAGGTGTGATCCTTCTGTCTCATCCTCCCAAGTACTGGGATTGCAGGCATGTGCCACCACACTCTCTTATGTTTGATTCTTAAAAAGAAAAGAGTTGCCTCATAGGAAGCAATATGAAATTAAGAAGATAGCTGGAGGATATGTGTTGGGGGAATAATCGATTAATCATTTTTCTATGTGTTTTCATAATTTTTTACCACATGCTTTTAGTCCTTTCAGTCCTTTTCTAAAAAAACAATTAAAAATAAGATAAAATTGTTTGTTATGAACAAAATAAAAATATACAATTATTCATGTTATGTTATAGGAAAGTTATTATTTATTTGTATAAAAAATCAGAAATGTGTCTTTCTTAGGAACAATATATTGAAATGGTCATGCCTTTAAATAAAATCCAAGCAAATTGTCAAAATAAAAGCGAATAATGTTAAACATTTTTCAATGTCAGGTTTATAATTATTTGAGAAATGAATTACATAAAACAGAAAGAATGTGGGTAGCTGCTGCACTGAATGTCAGACCAATAGTCTGGTGATTATAGAGTTAATATCTGATTTTTCTTTGTATAAAATTATACATTTAGAAATGCAGCTGTTCAATACCAATCGGTAGATATGTATTTTATTTTTGAAATCTGTTGGTTTGCCTTATTTTCATCTGAGCACTCTACTTTTCCCTTAAAGGTGTTTTTTAAAAATTTATCTAATTCATTAGTCAAGAAGAGGTATTTTTGGTTGGAAGCCAGCTTCAGCAACTTAGTGAGGCTCTCAGCAACTTGGTGAAAACCTGTTTCCAAATAAAAAATAAAATAGAGCTGGGGGCATAGCCTGGAGGTAGAAGGCCCCTGAGTTCCATCCCCAGTACCACACAGTCAGAAAGACAGACAGACAGACACACACACACACACACACACACACACACACACACACACAGAAGATAGAGTTTTTTATGTCAATTAATACATTAGTGAAGAAGATGTTTAAGGGAGGTACCAATTATATTACATAAAGATCTTGAGAAATGCAAAGTGACACTTCCTGAAGGAGAGGATTAAAAACTTATTAATAACTTATGACCCTTAAATATAGTTTTTATTTCCTAAACCTTAAGTGTCATGGTTTGAAAGTGTGGTCCCTAGATTCTAAGGACCCCAACTCAGACCTCTAGTGCATCAGAAACCTGGGAGTTGGGTACTGCATTCTGTGTCTTAAATCCTCCTGATGATTCCAGTGGTCATTCCAATACAAGGACCACTGCCTTAGGAAACCACAATTACTTCTAGGAGAAATTATCTCTTTCTTTTCTAAGATTTTAGGCTTTTTTAAATAAATAGAAAAGAGAACATTTTCATCACAGGAAGGTCGTATTTCATGATATGACAAATCTTATTGTAGAAATAACATAACATTCTTGTTTGGTTGAGATTTTTAGAGCAGTTTTGCTATTTATTAGGATTGCATTTTAACATACAGAGCACCTTCTACAAAATGAATTTTGCATTTCAAATGGTCTAAGCCTTTAACGCAGGCAGAATTTTGAGTATTGCATATTTCCGGAAGAAAAACATTGATCATATTCTCCTTAGAATCTTAGTATCACCGATGGAAATTAATTATTTAAGCACATTTGGGTCTATAACAGTACACTCAGGAGGTGAAGTGTTTTAAAATCATTATTTCATGCATATATACAAAATAAAGTAGAATTTTGCATAATAATGGCTATTTAGGGATTTCTAAATACTCATCATAATAGACTACTGGATAACTGAAAATAAATATAAGGTAAAGATTAATTCTACCCATTCTTAGCATAGCAGCTCCAGAAAAAAGAAATCTGGAAGGAAAATTCATGGTTTATTTATTTATTTATTTATTTATTTTGCGGTACCGGGGATTGAATCCAGGGGCGTTCTACTTCCACACTACACCCCTGGACCTATTTTTTTTTTATACTTTATTTTGAAACTGGGTCTCACGAAGTTGCGGAGGGCCTCACTAAGTAGAGAGAGAGAGAGAGAGAGAGAGAGAGAGAGAGAGACAGGGAGAGAGAGAGAGCTGAAGCTGGCCGCGAACCCGGATCCTCCGGTCTCCGCCTCCCAAAGTACTGGGATTACAAGTGTGCGCCACCGCGCCCAGTTTCATGGTTTATTAATGACAGTATTTTGTTTAAAAGACATGTTAGGATTGGAATAAAAACTGTCTGTAAGGAAGCTTGAATGTTTTCAGTGCAGGTATTTTGGATAAAAATATTTGCTTTGAACATTGTGTTTTTAATATTATTTGGCTCTACAATTTTAAAACATTCTTTGGCCAAAAGTTTCTTGCTTATTCCTGACCAGCAGATCAAGCTATTTGTAGAATGTAAAAGCTTTAGGACTGGGCAGCTAATTAGGAATTTATTCATGCCATCATGCAAGTCAACTTCTCCTTGGGACTCTATCCAAGTCAACACAGAAAGTCTCAAGATGCATATGCAGACTAGACCAATTAGTGCTTATACTGATAGGATTTATCATGCTTTCTCACATATATCTTTTGGGGACTATTCACCCGCAAACTTTATTATTACTGCTTTTATTTACTTATCTTTTTAAAAAATGTAATGCTGTTCCTGGGAAAACATACTTTTGTTTGGGGATTCCTAATTAGCAGTTTCCTGTTCATTTTACTTGCAAATGCATTGCTTTCCTCTCTCGAAGTTTTGTAACAGCCCAGATGACAAACTATTCGGCTGCATGAAGATTTCACCAACTAAACAAATGTTTAGTTTTTAATTCAAAAGAAACCGAAGAGCAAAGTATGGGTGGTACAGCACGGAGACGAACCACACCTGTCCAGAGCATTCTCAGAAAAAGCAAGTGTACACCAAGAATCTTTCCTTTTCTCCACATCAATGAAGCAGATGGTTTTTAACTGCATACAAGCAAGTACAAATAACTTGATATTTTAAAGAATGTTAAGTTGCTTCAAAAGAAATTTCCTATTGAAGAATTTCTGTCAAGGGACTTTAGCTTTCTCTCAGTTGATCATTAGCCGGTCTTTATTGGTTGCTTACAGTGTGAAGCTCTGAGTTACAGCATTAATAACACATAGCAGAGATCCCTGCTGCTCTCAGAATCACAGAACCTGTGACAGCCTGCGAGTGATGAGCTGGTGCAGCACAGGGTGCTGTGGGAGTATCTTGGAGAGGCATCTGGAAATCAGAGTCAGTAAGGGATTGTAATGGATGCTGTTGGTTCCTCAACCCCACATTCCCACTGACCTGCAGCACAACCATTGCCCTGCTACCGGAAGCATTGGTTAACAACATCTCACAGCCTGTCCTTTCTCCATGGACTTGCCACCTGGCCCAGAGTCCATGCACTGTCGTTCAGACTCCCTCCACAGACCTCAGCCTTCAGACAATGACTGAGGTTCACAAGAACAGCCTCCTTGTCTCCAGGTAGAAGCAACTTCATGTTGCAATTTGTGCTACATTGCTTCCTGGTGGCATCAGAGGACGTGAGACTGAAGCCAGTACCCTCCTCTACCTCCCCATTTGGCACAGTTTTTATCATTTGCTCTATCTTGCTTCTCTTATTCCCCTTCACCTTAGACTACTTCCCAACATATCTCTTGAGTAATCATTTACTTCTAGGGAATCTGATTTAATGGAATGACTTTCAGAGACCTGCAGGGTAAGTAGGAGCTGGCTAGAAGAAAAAGGGGTAAGGGAAAAGAGAGTTTTCCAGATGTAGAAGACACCAGCTGTAGGGGGAAATACCAGCCCACAGAGGAAAAGAGCTCTCGTTAAAGAATAGAGTGATATAAATGTGGGGCAGGGCTTGACGGTTGGTAGGGGTTGGGAGCAAAGGAGTCATAGACCAGATGAAACAGAAGAGGTTAAATAAGATTGTAAGCCAAGTCACATCTACTTCTACCCCATGACAAAAAGTTGTGAACCATCTAGATGATTGCCAGTATTTTAGTCTATATAACAGTGTATGAAATTTGAAACTATTTATGTATTTGGGATGTTTTACAATGGTATTCTAAAATTAATTCTTTAGGTTATACAACAGGAGAGGGCTGTTCTCATATGATTACTCCACACTGCTCTGTGTGTTCACTGATCCTGGACCTTGGTATTAAGGCTTTAGTGAGCCTATGGTCAGTGTTGCCAGCCCTTTGTGCTTCCCATTCTCTTTCCCCAAGGAAGACCTCCCAAATGTGATATGGAGAGCATGCTGTAACTCTAGAAACCATACTTTTTAACAGTTATATAGAAAAACATGTATTTCATGTAACATTTTTCATATATCTTATTATAACAAATGATTTAAACATGCTTATTCTGGTATATTCTGTAACCCAGCGGTAACCTATGGAGGTGATTCTTCAAACAGTGCATGCTTCATTACTATGCACATTATTAAGCATGGGTGGATATTGTAGCTCCAGCAAAACAGATTTTAAAAATCTATACATATTACAAAAAATATGCATTTCAGCTGAAGGCCAACATGAAAGTAAAGGTTATTTTTTCACACTCAATACTGCTCTACCCTTTGGGTTGTAACTACTGTGGCATTTCTATTTGTCTGGATTACAGATTGCCATAATTTGTGACTTCCCACAAGTACACCCATCTGAAAATACATAGAGGTGGAGAGTACTGACTTGGAGTTAAACTTGCAATTGTGTTCCTCCTTTTTGGGGACTGGGGGGCTGGGATCTTCATTTTACCACCATTCCTATTGCAATCAGGCCTTCCTTTCCCACTTCCTCTGGATGTTTTTGTAATAGATTTCTACTGTACCCATTTGGCAACTCCCTTGCAAATTATTCTCCCACACAGGTGATTGTTATTCAAAAAGTATATCCGTCAGCATTCTTGTAGCTATAATCTAAAGATTGACCATGTAACTTAGAGGAAAGATTTATTATGGTTTTGGGTTCAGTCCATGTGAGGCTGAGGATCCCGGATCTCAGAGCATGGTGGCTGGAGGCAGGGGGAGAGCAAGAAAGAGCACATGGGCTGCGCTCTTTCCATCACAGAAGCTGGAAGGGCCCCCAGGGACCACCTCCTCCAGACACACCCTACCAGGTACCACCCAGGTAAATCCATTACAATGGATTTATCCACTGCTGGGATTACAACCCTCATGACTCAATTATATCAACCCTGAATATTAATAAATGAGCTCTTTATGGGACATTTTATATCTAATGATAACAAAAAGTGAACAACACAATTCAGTACTTATAAATCCCTTCACAGTGTGAGCTTTTTCTGCACTTCCAGACCTCTCTCTTTCTCCTCTCTCCCACACCACTCAATACAGGCATACCAAATGCCTTTTTATATCTCAGAGATTGGAGCTAGCATTTCCATCTTACTAAGGTTTTTCCTCCTTAATCTTTCAAAATCAAGGTTAAATGTGACCTTTTTATACGATTTGACCCACTGACCCTTTCCTTCTCCGGGTTGCATTCACTTGGTACAGGCCCCTGTGATAGCATCTACTTACGATGGGCATTAATCACTTGCTCAGGCATCTGTCTCTTTCACTAGATTATTTCATGGTTGAGATTCCCAGGTTTCATCTAAGTGAGGTTCAGACATGTCTGACAAAGTGAAACTGGGACCCTGGGTGGCTGGAACCCTGTTTACAGGAAGAATCATCCAGTGAGAAGGAGTAGACACAATGAGCCGGACATTAAAGCTAATGTGGCTTTGCTTGTTTACACAGCCTTGTAAGGTCCCAGGAGACAGTCTACACATCAACATTAGGATTATGTCTAGTTAATTAGAGAACATTACTACTTTCTCAAAGCCTATCCATTGCTAAGAACTTTATAGTATCTCTTTACAGCAACCCTATTAAAAAGGCATCATTATGGTCTCTATATCCAGAGAAAGGAAGCATATACTGAAGATATTAAGTCACTAACTCAAGATCCTATCCGTAGCAAGTAGCAGAACTAGAGCTGGTAATCTGATGCCAGGGCTCATGTTATTACCATTGTCAGGCTCCAGTGCCAGTCCCTAATAAATTACACATGTCAGTGATGAGCAACTAAAAGAATGACTGGGAAAATAACTAGTGTATTCTTTTCATTCAAAACCATCACATATGTGTACACTATGAGTATAAATATTTTTCAAATGTCTGGAATATGGCTCACATAATAGGACAGTGTTGAAGTTTACTTTACTGTTCAAATCACAATTCATTGCCAACCATCATGCAGCCATGGGAAAATAATTAAATCCCCATAATCTGTCAAACACTCTTTTTAGCCCCTGCCAACACACACTTACTTTAGCACTGTAATGTGTAACTGCCCAATAAAATTGCTTTTAAACCCCCTTCTGCTAACCTTTAACCCCGAAGACTGTGCATAATTTATTATCCTCTAAACAATCAAATCCTTTCCTTTCTCGCTTTTGGGTGATTTCCTTTCTTCCTCTCTTCTGCCAACATGGCTTTTTTTAACTGGATAATATTGAATCGGGGCATTCTGATTGTCATTTTAATTTAAGAGGTATGCTCTCTGTTCTTAATTAGCATTTAATGAAAATAGACTTTATTGTCTACAGCAAAATGGTTGCTTTTTTTGTTCTTATATTCTTTGTTGATTTTTCTCATTTTGGAACTAGGATTCATTGTAGGAAAGAGAAGTTACCTTCTCCCGTTCTTAGTTTTGCTGTTGGGCTTTGGCAGCATTGTAATCTGAAGCAAAACATAGCTAAACATAGTTAACTCTTTCATCTTCATGTATGGGTGCAGAGGAGCTGTGTAATGCAGGTGACATATGAATTCATGCTGCTTGGAGATGACAGATGACTATAAAACAGCAGTGTCCAATCCCAGAGCTAATTCTGTTTACTTGTTTCTTAGATATATAAGGATAATTATGTTCTATGAAGGTCTTGTGGTTACTGATGTATTTCTTACATTTCTGGGCTCTTTACAAAATTTCTTGCATAAGTAAAATTTTCTTCAATGTCAGATCTGGATTTTGAGTAAATTTAGAATTTGGATAGGAACCTGAAGGCTCTTTTTGCTTTCATTCAATTCCTAGACCTGTGCTTCTTGCCCTTTGGTTTTCTTCCTTGTCTTCACTCAACTTCCTTTACCTAAAAACACTTCCTAAAAACTCATTCTTTCAAGACAGTTGAAGATTGTGGTTCAGTGACTTCTTCAGAGGATCATCTCACAATGGCATGTATTTAGCAAGTGGAAGCTCAGGGGATATGTTTTCCCCCCATACCACAATAGGCCACCTTTGCTAAGCATCTCAGAGAGTCAGTTGAAGCTCAGTCCCCAGGAACACGTCAGCATGCCCATCCTTGTAAAGATTACTCAAGTGCCCTTCAAATTCTGAAGACAGCCCGCAGGATCTTCTCAAATACCAAAGTCATTCCATCAGAGTCCTCAGACTCTTATATTACAGTTTTTCATAGAGGATTTTCAGGACTCTTAAAAAAAGGACGATATGCCTTGGCTATGAAAAAGCTCACTAGGTGGTCAACCTGGTACTTTTGTTCTCTTTACAATATCTTACAGGGAAAACGAGAGCAAAAGCATCAGGAGTTCAGGCAATGCTTCTATTCTTAGGTTCAGCCAAGCAGCCACTTTAATGATACATACAAAGCAAAAGTTAAACTGAGCATTCAAGCCCAAGATTCCAGAGTTGGTCTTTGTCTTCTGCGCTTACATACTTTCTAGGCCACCGCCTCCTCCTCCCATCTCCATTCTTTCTGTACTAGACTGGAATGTCATTGGTCTTTGGTTCCTGGCCACACAGTTCTCTATTCTATCCTAGCGTACCTTACACAGTGTTTTTTGGGGAATACAATCATTGGATATCTCTAAATAATAATTCTCTAATGCCTGCCATGGCCTTTCAGATGAACTTTAAGCTTTTTCTGCTTGACCTCCAGGCCCTCTAAGACCCAGTGTTTACCTACACGTGTCTTAAACCTCCCTTACTGTCCTTTCACATCTATTGCATGTATTTGATGCCCAAACAATGCACAAGTAGTTATTATTTGCCATATATACTATTTGATTTCATGCCCTATGACTGTGAACTTCATCTTCACTCCATAAAGGCATGTTTTTACCTTTTTGTCTATCTTGATGTTATCCTATTTTCCTTTGGCCTCTGCTTACAAATGCATTCATTAGAAATTCCTTCCAGATTCCTTTTATATTAATTATGTATCTTGTGCATTTATCCATTTTTGAACTGTTCATTTTTTTTAATCTTGCCATTTTCTATCTTGCTTTTTTTGTCACTTTTTACATTTCTCTCACCTCTACCTTGCTTTAAGGTTTAAGAAGCTTTAAGCTTCTTGTTTCAGAAACTCAACATTATACATCTCTTTTTCCCAGCAGATTGTATGAGTCCCTGAAGTCAATGCATGTGGTGGAGATTTGCTAAGATGTCAAAATCATTACTTCGGGATGTTTTAGTGAAGTTCTGCTCTGGAGTGAACAACAGTGCATAAAACACACTTTTTTTGTAGTAAAGTTACTTGGTCAATTACATATAATTATTTTTTTTTGCAGTACCGGGAATTGAACCCAGGGGCGTTCTACCTCCGCTCACTAAGTAGAGAGAGAGAGAGAGAGAGAGAGAGAGAGACAGACAGAGACAGAGACAGACAGAGACAGAGAGAGACAGGGAGGGAGACAGAGAGCTGAGGCTGGCCGTGAACCCGGATCCTCCGGTCTCCGCCTCCCAAAGTACTGAGATTACAAGTGTGTGCCACCACGCCCGGCAATTACATATAATTTTATTGTTTAATTTTGTTCTTTAATGTTATTTATAATTCAACATTACATTTTTCAAAATCAATGCCACAAATATAATGAATGTTAGAAAAAAATGCTTCATTTCTCTTGATGTGAGAGACATAAACTACCTTACTTCCTTCTTCATAGAATCTCTCCCTGTAATCTTCTATTATTTCCAAATTTAAGAACAAGAGTCACAGTTTTTTTTTTTTTTTTGTGGTACCGGGGATTGAACGCAGGGGCGTTCTACCTCTGCGCTACGCCCCCGGCCCTATTTTTTTTTTTATACTTTATTTTGAAACTGGGTCTCATGAAGTTGCAGAGGGCCTCACTAAGGAGAGAGCGAGAGAGAAAGAGAGAGAGAGAGAGAGAGAGAGAGAGAGAGAGAGAGAGCGCTGAGGCTGGCGGCGAACCCGGATCCTCCAGTCTCCGCCTCCCAAAGTACTGGGATTATAAACGTGCGCCACCACGCCTGGCAGAGTCACAGTTTTAAGATTGGAAGAGAGGCTGGGACTGGGGTGTAGCTCAGTGATAGAGCACTTGCCTAGCATGCACCAGGTCCTGGGTTTGATCCTTAGCACCTCAATAAATAAATAATACATAGATATGTAGATAGATAAAATTGAAAGAGGGGAGTATAGGAAGAAGAGTGATGTGTAGCTCAACGGGAGAGAGGATAATCTATAATGCTGGAGAAAGGTTACATAGCTTCTCCCCCAACCCCCTTTTTCCCTCTAGTTAATTTTCTGTGACCAAGAAGCTTAGATGCTTGTGCTCAAGCTTAATGAAGGCAGAATAAGGGTTTCATTTCCCCAGTTATTGTTAACTGATCTTGTTTGATTTTTAGCCCGATCAGTCACTGACTTGCAGTATCCTTATAAAAAAGAGGGTAGTTGTTATCATTTTGAAGCTAGATTAACTTCTCCAGTCCTGACTCCCAGGTTAAAGGAAGTGGACCTAAGAAGTCAGACGAGAAAAGCACTTGTCTCAGCATGATGATGTGTGTGCTGTACTTGTTAGAAGAGAGAGGACTCTTACTTGGTTTAATACTCACTAAATAAGTCTAAATGTTATTTATAAGACTCCTTTAGGAAAGCATCAAACAGAAAAAGTAAAAGGTGATATGTGCAATGTCTTGCTTAATATAAACAAAACGCATCCATTTGTGGTAACACAGAATAGTTTTGTACTCTTCTGTGCCAGACACTACAATTGACATCTTTGTCTAAATTAGTTCAAGTTCCCCTTTTATAACACTATGAACTAGATATATTTGTCTCATCTTATATCCAAGGAAACTGTAGCACAGGTAAGTAAAAGAATCCACCCCATTTCATACAATTAATTATTACATTTAAGAGCTGGGGGATTAAAAGTAATTCTGCCCATTTCCAAAGCCTGTGATTTTTAACTTTGGCAACCTCACCTCCAATAACATACTATAAACAATACCCCTCTACTGTTCCTCACCTCTCCTTCCCTTAAATGAAGATTGCATCAAAGAAATACCTTAGAAGCTGAATTAAAAAATATACATACATATTGGCTGGGTGTGGTGGCACATGCCTATAATCCCAGTACTTGGGAGGCTGAGACAGGAGGATCGCGGGTTCAAGCCCAGTTTCAACTTAACGGATTCTCAGCAATTTAGCAAGACCATGTTTCAAAATTAAAAATAAAATATGACTGGGATGTAGCTCAGAGGTAGAATGCCCCTGGTTCAATCTCCAGTACCAAAGGGGGGAAAATCACTGTGAGTTTGTCCTGATAAGAATGAGACTATCACACTTTAGATAATTCTTCTCAAAGAATAGTAAAACAGGATTTGTTAAAGATATTTTAAAACACTTGCCACTTAAGGCATAGACTGCATTATAATTACATATGTGCTTTTTACACGCAAGATTGCAAGATGCGTTCTTTCTTGAAGATTCTCTTGGGTTCCTTTTGGAATGCCCAGGCTCTCGGCTTTCTGGAGCCTTCCTGCTGTTTTGTATCTTTGGTTGCCATCCAGTGGTAGCAGCTACACACTTCACTTGTGTGAGAGAAGAGAGAAAACACCTTCTACTTTCCAAGCAGTCTTTCTTTTATAATTCCAGAGCAAATGGTAGATGTTCATTTTGTGTAACTATTTTATGAAAGTTTCAGCTATGGCTCCTACTGAGCACAGTAAGATATGATATATATTGACCAGAACAAGCAGCCCGTTCTGGCTAAGGAAAACAGTTCTTTTCTCAGGAAATTCATAACCAACATTTCCCTCTTCATAAAATCACTAGAAATAATGTATTTGTGTTAAAATTGCCAGTGTCAGTAATTTGCAAGCAAGGTATCAATGACTAAGGCAGTCAAATCGAATGCCTGCTTTCCTATGTTTTCCTCAAATACAGTGTCTCACCGATAGAGGAAATGCTAGTATAAAACTCTGAACAGAGAATTCAAGACAATAAACTGTATGTGGATCCTTTTCATCCCAGATGGGGCAAGTTTTTATCTGTGACACAGATATAATTTACAGAAAGTACTTTATAACAACAGCTTCCAGAACCATCTCAGAAACTCTTATGTGTGAACCAGAGGAGAGGAACACGTATTTCCACGAAATAGACTGGGATTTATGGAAGCCACTAAGAGTAAGGAAATAAAATTAATGTTCCTGATCATTAAAAATCATAGCATTTGCCCAAAATAAAGAATAATTTTATTTGAGGTTGTCTTTTAAAAAGTTTCAATCATGAGAAAATTTGGAATCAAAAATAATTATTTGAAAAACATTCTTCACCTCCGTAAGAAGTTCTCTGGGGAGGTATTAATTTAATCCTGATTCATTTAAAAAGTTGGAGTTTGGAAAGTGAGATGGATGACACAAAGTTATCCTGTTTAAAATTACTTATTCAGACAAAAGGGACTTCAGATAAATGAGGAGAGAGACCAGTGGAATAATGGAAGGAGATGGGGGAGGGAGTGTGGGGAGGGGAAAAAGGAATATTAATAAAGGAAACAGTTCAAATAATGCTATGTCCACATATGAAGGTATCATTACCAATCTCACTAACATGTACAGAGAGGGAGGAGAGGGTAGCAGGGTCAAATCTCAAGGGAAACATACCGAGTGCTGTGAGCGTGATTTTAGTTTAACTTTCAATTCACTGATTAGCAGTAACCAGATTAGAACATGTGTTGCTGGTTATTACTCTACAGCTTTCATCTCCCATCCTCTACCAAAACTGCTTTCTTTAATATCATCAATGACTTCCAAAATTTATTCCACCTAGCATCAATATTGGGCACATTCTATTACTCCCCTATGCTTGGTATACTTCTTCACTTGGTTGAAGAAATTTACATTCTTTTGGTTGTCATTTGACCTCACAGGTCATCCACCCCCTGACCTCCTCCTTTGTTGATTTCTTCTTTTCTCCCTGTTCTTGCAATTTTGGAGCACTCGAGGTATCAGGCCTTGGTTCTTTTGTCTTCTGGATTTGCACCAGAGGTTCTAAACCATGGCCCTGCTGACATTTTAGGTCAGATAGCTTCTTTTATTTTTCATATACTTTTATTGGTGCATTGTAACTAAACATTGTATTGAGGTTTATGCGGTAAAAACATACATATACATAGCACCCTGGACATTTCTGCAGATCCTCCCCTCTCCTCCCCATTCATAATATTGAAATTGGTATTGATAGCTTCACAAATGTACACAGGATTGTTTGAACAGATTCCTTCATCAAATCTCATCCCTCCCCACTCTCCACCCTCCCCAGATCCCCATCCTCTGTTCTACTGGAATCTCTCCCTATTTATTTGAAGTCTCTATTGTTCCTCAGTTTCTAGCTTCCACATATGAGAGAAAACATGACCCTTTACTTTGAGACTGGCTAATCTTGCTTAGCATAATATTCTCTAGTTCCATCCATTTTCCTGCAAATGACATAATTTTGTTCTTCTTTGTGGCTGAGCAAAATCCCATTATGTGCATGTACCAGTTTTGTAATCCATTCATCTGTCGATGAACACCCTGAAGACACCCATTCTCGCCGTTTAACTCTTTAATGTGTGGATCTGTCCTATGTGTTGTAGGATGTTGAGCAGTGTCCCTGGCCTCTACCCCACTAGATCCACAAACACCTCACCCCCCAACTCTTTAATGTGTGGATCTGTCCTATGTGTTGTAGGATGTTGAGCAGTGTCCCTGGCCTCTACCCCACTAGATCCACAAACACCTCACCCCCCAACTATGGCGACTAAAAAATGTCTTCGGACATTGTCAAATGTCCCCTGAAGAAAATTTGCCTCTGGTTGAAAAACCATTAACATGAACTCTTTGCAGTCTTGGTGAGCTCATTCAGTCTTATGCCTTTAAATACATCAATCTCCTGTTGATGAACACATTTTTTTATCAACTCAGTTTTCTCCCACAAATCCTAGGGTGTATGTCCATTGCCTGCTTGAAATCTTCAGCTCCTACGTGAAAACTAAGCTTCACTTAGTTTTTTTTTTAACATGCTTTTATTGGTGCATTGGAGTCTCACATCTCAATGAATATCTATTTGATGTTAACATACATGCACACAGCTCTTAGTGTCCCCCCTTCAGTGTTGAAGAAAGTGGGGGACACAGTTGCCTGTGTGTCAAATGGCTTAAACACATTTACATCATTTTACCCAGGAATCTGTACCAAGAAATTATAAGGGAAAATAACCAGGGTTGTGAATAAAGATTTATTTTCATGTAAAAATAAATAAAATGATAGTACTTAAAAGCTTTAAGATCACATGTATAATACAATCCCCTTTATGTAATAAAGGTGCATATAGCATATGAATATGCATAAAAGAGACACTGAAGAATTTACTGGATTGTGTCATTTTATCTCCTGTAGGTGAAAGTTTTCTTTTAGTTATATTCATTGATTGGTACTTTTTGTATGTTTTAACTCTTTCCAATAAATATGCATGTCTTCGCCTGCTCAGGTTACTATTATAAAATACGATTGACTGGGAAGCTTGAACAATATATATTTATTTCTCACAGTTCTGGAGACTGGGGGTCCAAAATTGAGGTAAGGGGTGTTCAGTGTTTGGGAAGGGCCCTCTTACTGGTTTGCAGAAGGCTACCTTTTTGCTGTATCCTTATGTGGTGGAGAGATATCAAGTCTCTGTCTCTCTCTTTTTATAAGGACATTAATTCCACCCTGGGGGCCCCACCTTCAACCCAGTCCAGTCCTAATAACTTCCCAAAGGGCTCACCTCCAGAAAACTTCACTTTGGGGATAAGGATGTCAATATATGAATTTTGGGGGGAAATCGACATTCAGTTCATAGCAACGCACTTATTTTACAATAGAAAATAATTAGAATCAGAGAGTATCTTTTTCTCACATAGCTAATTTGGATCAATTCAACTACATTTTTAAAACTGTCTTGCCACATAATCTTTGATGGGCAATCCAAAATTAACTTTATTTTACCTAGTTGTGCTCCTTGTTAAAACAGTAAGACAGACAAGAGTCTGTCTTGTCTGAAATGTTTTGGGCCAGCAGTGTTTCATACCTTAGCTATTTTTTGGAATATTTGCATAGACAATGAGATATCTTGGGGATGAGACCCAAGTCTAAACATGAAATTCATTTATGTTTCATATACACCATAGACAAATATCCTGAAGATAATTTCATACAATATTTTTAGTGCACCTGCATTTCAGCTGTGACCTATCTCATGAAATCAGGTGTGGAATTTTCTATGTGTGGCATCATGTTGACCTCAAAAAGTTTCAGATTTTGGAGCATTTTGGGTTTTAGATTGTGGGGTTAGGGATTCTCAACCTGCACTATATTCAAAGGAAGTCATCACATTTTTTAGTACTTCTTGGATTTCAAAGTTGTCATATCTAGGAGGGAAAAATTTCTGAAAAAAATGTTACTGAAATTCAAGATAGAGGTAAAATAATCCTGTTTATCACATTTCAGAATGTTGTGCCAGTGGTAAGACTCAAGTATTCAAAATAATACATTTGGGGAGAATAAAAGGGTTTATTGTGTTACTTGCTATGTTGTAACTTTTCAGTAGTTTTATTCTATGATACAATACATGTTGAAATTTTTCTTTTAAGCGGATTTATGGATAATTAATTCATTAAAGGAGAGTAGGAAAAGTTAATGTGTTTGAGAGTACTTTAAATGCTTTCTAGGTTATCAAAATAGAACTGCACATTTACTCAGAATGCCCTTTGGTAACATCATAAAAATAATATTGGTCTGGCTACTCAATATGTCTGGTCTTAAATAGTTTTTTATGATATATCAAGGTAAAGCAGTAAATGAAAACAGTTTTTCCAGATAATTAGAACTAAAAATATACAGTCATTTAACATTATTTCTTTCCATTGTGAAAATTTTGGAAGGGAATCAAATCTTGTTTTATTTTTTCCTTGCTAAATTTAATTTTTATTTTGTCCACAGGAAACATTAAAAAAACTTTGAGCCAAGAATCCATGCTGACTTTTTACAGTAGTATAAGGAGTTTATTGTTCTTATTATTTTGTGTAATAATAGTCAAAATTAAAGTTAATACATTTTTATTTAAGTAAGTTACTTGTAATTCTTTGCCCATCTGGTCACCTTAGTTTCTCTAAATTTTGAGTCAGAGTGTATCATCTGTTTAACAAGTTATTATTCTATTTGGACTTCTTATTCTCCAATTAAACATGGGCAAATTGATGATAACTACAAAAATACCCCCCCAAATCTTTGTATTCTAATTTCTTCACACATTATTTTTTTGGCAGTACCAGGGATTGAACCCAGGGGCATTCTACCTCTGTGCTACACTCCCAGCCATATTTTTTATTCTTTATTTTGAAACAGGGTCTCACTAAGTTGCTGAGGGCCTCACTAAGTAGCTGAGGTTGGCCACGAACCCAGATCCTTTGGTCTCAGCCTCCCAAGTACTGGATTTACAAGCATGCGCCACCATGCCTGCTTCTACACATATTTTACATTAGATAGTTTTTACTATCAGAGTAGATGGATCTGCCTGGTTCTCAATATCAGATACTCTCTATATTTTATTAAATGAGTTCAAAACATATTTGTTCCTAAGATAACACACAAAATAATACAGTGGATTATGTTAATATCTAAGGTTAAGAAAAGTTAGTTATTTCATCCTTTAGTAACTCTGCTTTTTAGTTTCTTCCCACAGATCTAATACTTTTGTGGATAAAGCAAAATTACCGAGTAACTCTATAAGCTGTTTTCAATGATGTTATTGAAAAAGTATATTTTAGTTACTCGTTATAACTGACAAATATAATATTAGAGATTTTGGTGTGTAGCATGATGTTTCAATATATGAATAAATTGTGGAATGGCTAAATTGAGCTATTTAATATAGGCTATACCTGAAATAACTATCATTTTTTTGTGTGTGTATGTGGTGAGAACACTTAAATCCACGCTGCTTAGCAATTTGTAAGAATGTAATTCATTGCTATTTTAATCACCATCATGTACAATAGATTTCTTGAACTTATTCCTCTGGCCTAACCAACACTTTGTGTGTCCTATGACCAGTATCTCTCCAACCCTACTAACCCTCAGCCTCTGGTAACTGCATTTCACTCTGATTCTAGGAATTTAATTTTTTTTAAACTCCAGTATTTTTTTCTGTGCCTCTTATTTTACTTAATATAATGTCCTTTGGATTTATCCATGTTGTCAAAAATGACAGGGTTTTCTTTTCTTTAAGGCTAAATAGTTTTCCATTGTGTGCATATATCACATTTTCTTCATCCATTCATCAGCGGATGGACACTCAGGTTGGTTGTACATCTTAGCTACCATGGACAGTACTGCTGTGAAGATGGCAGTGCAGATGGCTCTTCTACATACTGATTCTATAGCCTTTGGATATATATATATATATATATATATATATATATATATACACACACACACACACCTAGTAGTGGGATTGCTGGATCCTATGGTTGTTCTGATTTTGATTTTAAAGAACCTTCATATTCTTTTCAATAATGGCTGTAACTCAGTCAACATTCCCACTACTGTAATACAAAATACCTGACCACACAACTTAGAGGAAGGAAAATTTATTTTCTCACAGTTTTTTGAGACTTCAGAATTTCAGTCCATGTGAGGTCAGGTCTATAGAGCTCAGAGCATGGCAGCGGGAAGCTGAGAGATGGAGAAAGCAAAGCTCTGCTCTCACATCATGCAGGCCAGAGCAGAGAGAGAAATTAAGCAAGGTGATTCAAAAACAAAAGCATGGTCCCCAAGGCCACACCCCCAGAGACCCACCTTCTCCAGCCATACCCCACCTGCCTATGTTACCACCCAGTAAGTCCCTTACAATGAATTTATCCACAGATGAGATTAAAACCCTCATGACTTAATTATATTGACCCTGAACATTAATACACGAGCTCTTCAGGGAACATTCTCTATCTAACCATAACATTCCAACCCTGGCTCCTGAAGAGCTCAGGCCCATGTCAGAATGCAAAATGTATTTAGTCCATCTCTAAGAGTTCCAAAAGTCCTAAAAGTTCCAGCATTGCTCAAAAGTCCCAAAGCCCAAAGTCTCCTCTGAGACTCAGGCTGAACTCTTGGCTGTGAGCCCCTATAAAAGAAAAGAAAAAGCAAGTTACATACATTCAAGGTACAATGGCATAGAGTAAACGTTTGCATTTCAAAAAGGAGCAACAGGACCAGATAAAGAAGGAATGGGACCAAAACAGAATAGAAATCCAACAAGGCAGACATTTGATACTGTAGCTCCATTTCTGACATCTGGGGAACATAGTAGTGAGGTGCGATCGTCAAGGGGCCTTAGTAGCCCCAGCCCTGTGGCCTGGTATATTGCAATGGATGCTGAACTGACTCTTCCAGCCTGGCTCTATGGCTTGTAGCTCGTAGCCTTGCCTCATGGCTGTTCCACATTTCTGACATTTGTAAATCATGGTTTTTTTCTTGCAACCTTGGCTTCACCCTCACAGCTTCACAAATGGCCCCATTTGGCCCTGCTTGTGGGGATTCTGATCCTGCCACACATTGCCTGGTTTCCCAGGCCTTCCTTTGGAATCTGGGGGGAAGCCTCCATGAAACCTTTTTCCCCCAAAGCCAGCATTATGTGAGTGCCCAAATCAAACACTAGCAGGAAAGGTAGTCACATCCTTTTCAGTCACTGCCGCTGGCTGGGCCCTTTCCAATCACAGCTGCCTCTGGGCCTGTCTCAATCCTGGTCCCTGCTGGGCCTGTTTCAGTCCCTTTCCAGGCCCTTTACAATCATAGCCACCACTGCTAGGCCCTTGTCCATTGAGGGTTTCCCTCTTCAAGTCTTCCTTCCCCTCCCATCTCCTTCAGTTTGGTCCCCTCCTTCACTCCACAAAGGTTTCTCCTCCTTTGTCGAGAGTCCCTCCTGTGTCCCAGTTACTCCGCAGCTTCCACATATTAAGGAAAACATCTGACCTCTCACTTTTTGTGATTAACTAATCTCACTTAGCATAATATTCTATATTCTATTAATTTCCCTGCAAATGAGGTAGTTTTCTTCTTCTTTATGGCTGAGTAGAATTACACTGTGTATATATCCCATAATTTTGTAATCCATTCATCTGTTGATCTGTTGATGGACACCTTGGCTGGTTTCATAGATGGCAATTTTGAATTGTGCTGCTATAAACATAGACATGCATTCATTACTATGGTAGTCTGGTTTCCATTCTTTTGGGTAGATACCCAGGAGTGGTATAGCTGGTTCATATGGTAGGTTCATTCCCAGTCTTCTGAGGATCCTCCACACTGTTTTCCAAAGTGGTTGCACTAATTTGCAATTCCACCAACAATGTATCAGAGCTCCTACTTCTCCACATCCTCACCAGCATTTATTATTGTTTGTGTTTTTAATGATTGCCATTTTAATTGGAGTTAGGTGAAATCTCAGAGTAGTTTTGATTTGTGTCTCTCTGATTACTAATGATGTTAAACATTTTATCATATATTTATTGCCCATTTGTATTTCTTCTTTTGTGAAGTGACTATTTAATTCACTTGCCCCTTTTTTTCCTTGATTGAGTTATTTGGTTTTTTTTTTTGGCCATGAGTTTCTTGAGTTCTCTATGTATTCTAGATATTAGTCCTCTATCAGAGGAGTAGCTGGCAAAGATCTCCAATTCTGCCAACTCTCTCTTGAAGTTCTTGATGGTTTCCTTTGTTGCACAGGAACTCTTCAGTTTAATGCAATCCCACCTATTAATCCTCATTTTAATTTCTTGTGCCTTTGGGGTCTTATTAAGGAAGTTTTTACCCAGGCCTATATGTTGGAGTATTGGTCCTATGGCCTCTTCAAGTAACTGCAAAGTCTCTGGTCTACTTTCCAGATCTTTGATCCATCTTGATTTGACTTTTGTGCAGGGAAATAAGGTGGGATTTATTTCCATTTTTCTACATATGGATAACCAGTTCTGCCAACACCATTTATTATAAAGGCTATCTTTTTTTCCAGTGTATGTTTTTGGCCCCTTTGTCAAAAATGAATTGGCTGTAAGTGTGTGAATTGGTTTCTCTATCTTCTATTCTGCTTCATTGGTCTATGTGTCTGCTTTTGTGCCAATACCATGCTGTTTTTATTATGCAAGTATCATTAGATAGGGTTTTTACTCATATTTTTATTTTAATAAATGAGAACCAAATTTTTCTCTATTTCAGAACATTTACTATTTTCTCAAGTAAATACTGTCTGACACAGAATGATAAACTGAGAACCTCTCCTCATCCTAAATATTTAATGTTTCTTATGAATGCTACAGAAAAGTTTCTTTTGGGTACCATATCAGTTTTTAGATTTCTGAAATACAAATATATGTTAACATACTCCAAATAGCAATTTGTTTCTTCTCTGCCCACGTCCTGTAACAAATGATTATGGTAATGACAAAATAATTTGAGACATTATCTGAAATACTTATGTCCTTCATACCCATTTTTCTCCCCATTTTTGGTGCTTACATAACCTCAGGTAAACTTTATGTGAATGTGTGTTTGGCAGGTTCTAGGAAGGGTGATGATTCTTCAACAAGAGTTTAAATAGAAACTGGATTATTGTTTTCTATCCTCAAAGTTTCAAACACAAGGCGCTCACTTGTTGATTGATTCTAAATGTCAAAACTATGAGAACTGCATTTATTCACAGAGATGAAGCTCTCTCCACTATTTCATTTCTCTAATGCTGGTAGAAGAGGAACAAGGGAAGAGATGTTACTGGTAGAGCCCAAGGAACTTTCCAGGGAGCTGGGCTCATGGTGGAAGCTGCCAGCTCGAAGTCAGGAAGGACTGCAGAGGAAGAGCCTGTTCTATAGGAACTGGAACCATAGAGAAGGCACAGCCACTACTTAGATGCCCCTGGAAGGAGAAAAGAGATGAACTATCTTGGCTTCTCACATCCTGTGGCACCCCAGTGTTCTCTCAGTGTTTCTCATTTGTCATACCTACCTGGAAGCCAATTAACACGGAGCCAGAAAAATGTCATTTTCAGAGTAGCAGACCAAGTAATAGATATGAGAGCAAGGCAGTGAAGGACTGGAACAACCCAGCCCTTCAGTAGCTAAGCCTCCATTCTCATCTTTCTACCCATACCTAATTTCTTCATACCAATGGCAACTCAGCGAGGCAACTTTCCATGGTACAGCTGAAAATATTTTTTTCTCCCACTACATAATAGGAGAAATTTGGTGCCCCATCTGTCACCAGATGCATGCCAAAGTCTGGCTTCTCTGTCTAGATGGTATGTCAAGTCTTGAAGTACTTTCTCAGATCTAATGACTTGTAAACTAAATATAAAATTGAATAATATGAAATAGAAGGATATTGAAGGGGAAATAAATAATTTGCTAAAATGTGCAGCTATAAACATAACTCAAATGTGTGATTGCAGTTCTTTTCTTCTGTGACTGGTGACAAGGTCACACTGATAACTGTCACTTCTTTCTTTCATCTCCAGAGTAAGAGATTTGGTATGGTTAGGTTATTCAAACCTTTATTCCTGAAGGTTCCTCAGTGTTCCTGCTTTTATTGTTGCTTTAGTGTTTTATTTCCTTTTATTATTGAACACAGAAATAATAAGAGAGGCCCTGCTAAAGTCTTCCCTGCCCTCACCGTTAACAACAACCCAGTCATCTCTTGACAACCAGGGCTGATCACCCCAATTCTGCAATTCATTGTTCACCCCTTCTAGTATGGTCAGCTTTGCTGTCTATTCCTGTTGGTTCAGTAGCATGGGAGAAACACAAAAATAACAAAATAACAGCATCTACTTCCAATTCATTAAAATCTCTGTGTCTTCTGGTAGATGAGTTTCTCCCTTAGGGATTAAGGAAGAAATGCCTAAACTGGCAGAGCCCATGATTGTAGTATTGTGAAGCAAACATTCAGATTTTTTTTTGTTGGAGTGTTAATTATAATAAGGAGAGTGACCTTTAATTTCTACCCTTTTATTCCTAGACTCATACATTTTATCTGTGAGGAAAACAGTATCATATTGGTAACTCATTCAAAGCAGATTTCTCTTCTCTATGATCACATCACAGCCTAGCAGAATATTGTTTCCTGTATGGAGTCACTACTCTGTGGTCTACAGTTATTTCATTGCTCCTTTAAGTCGGCTATTTCTAAGTGATGCAGTTTATAGTAAAGCCAGTAAATTCTATGGGCATGAGTTTTTATGCATTTTTTCACTTCAAATAAAGACTTTGATCAAAAGCCATTTTGCATAAGAACACGTTAGGTTGTTGTTTGGGTCTCCCTGAGTAATAGCACTATTTCATAAATTCTGGTATTGGGAGGTGACACTAGACAGTGATGGTATCTGGAAGTCTTTAAAGGCAAGCTCATCTTTTGGTGTGTATTTATATCAAGCCCTTCAAGTAGTTCCACTGAAACCCTTCTCACTGGGCTGGAGATAAGGAGTTGGTAACTACCAAGTAATAGTAGTTCTATCTAAACAACAACAACAACAACAAAACTTCCTTCTGAAATCTCTCATCAGTCTTCCATCTCTGGAAACACTTTTATAACCTGCGTGAGTGTGATGGGTTGCAGAGTTCCTTCTGGCAATGCACAGTACTCTCAAAATCCATCCTCCTAATATTTGTCCTCATTTTCCCCACACACCAAGCACTTTTATACTCTCCTTGTGAGGGTACAAGACTTTCTGCAAAATTATCTAAAATTTTCAACTTGGTTCTGGCACCTTCATTCAAAATATGATATTAATTGTATTTCAGTGTCTCAGTCAAACTTTTACTACAACTGCCCAGTGGAATCCTAGGGAGATTGGTGCCAGAACCCTTGTGAGTCTCAAAGTCCTTGGCTATTCTAGTCCTTTAGTATATCGAATGGTGTAGTATTCGCATATAACTTATACTTATGCACATCCTCCTATGTACTTTAAAAAATCACTAGATTATTTAGAATACCTAACACCATGTGGATGCTATGTAAATACTTGTTATACACTATAATTTAGGGAATAATGACAAAAGTGTGCATGTTCAGTACAGATGCAATTTTTTTCTGAGTATTTTATATCTGTGGTTGGTTGAATTTGTGGATGTGTAACCTGTGGAGAGAGAGGGCTGACTGTGTGTAAAATTATGAATGAGGTAACAATGCCTCAGTTCTATTCACCCTTCCCAACCTTTGCGCTTTGATGTAGTACCCATTTCCAACCAGAGTAGTTCCCTAAAATGAAAATCTCTTATGCAAAACTTCTTTTTCCTTCCCTCTCCCAAAGTTTTTACCTTAGACCAGAGAAAGGAGACATCTGATTTCCGGAGTTAGAAACTGTAAACCAGGATCCAGAATTTTAAATGCCGAATTCTTTTTTATTTCTAAGGAGTCTTCCCTACATTCCAAAGACAAATCCAGAGGACCTTCTATGCCTTCACTAGAGCAGAAACCATCCCCGTCTGTCAGATTATTCTGATACCTGTAAACCTCAAAAGGAAGCAGGTTCTGAATCACAGCCTTCCAGGAAGCTTTTTTGTTTAGGAGTTGCTTGGGGAGCTATATAACTGCCTTTCACTTTTCTTAAAGATCTTACACGTCTGATTGCTAAAGAAGTTTTCAAGCATTAGCCCTTGTTAATCTGAAAAAAATATCCTGTGCAACCAATTTGCTAATCAGTAAGTGACTACTTGCTAAGATAAATATTTAAGTAGCTGTGATAAATTGGGTGTAGCAAGTGATTCTTCCTTTTACCTATAAGCACAGCTTCACAGTTAATTGCTACATCAGAGAACTTGACTGCACTTAGATGTCAATTTGAAAAAAGCCTTTTTAAAATCAGGCATCTTATTACATGAACCATAACACTGTCTTACTCTTTTAACATATAGATTTTGTGATTATTAGTCTAGAGGTATGGATTCTTTATTTTCCAGTGAGCTATTTGGGATAAGTAGTATGTATTATACATCTTTATGTTCTAGAACTTAATAAAAAGGGTAGTTATGAATACAAATAAATTAACCACAGAATAATTGTAAGTATATAAAGGAAGTTGGGGGAGAGAAGAAGGAAGGAAAGGAAGGAGGTGGTTTTATTTATTGAATATATTTGCCAAGGTCTAAACTCACTGTCTCTTTATGGATGAAGTACAGATATCTTCTTAGATTAAGCTAAAGTTAAAATTATTGTATAACAGTCTGCCACTATAAATATATATGTAATTATATGTATATCATCTTTATCATATAACAATGAACATTATTGAATAGCAGTTAAGCAGACACATTAACTGTTGACACATGTTTATTTGTGGAACAGATCTTATTTCCTTAAAAAACACACATGAGTCCAATGTTGTATTTATTATCTAATTATTTTCAAGTAAACCATGTACTTTATAAAACTGAAATAGCATTAAAGAGTTTATCATAAAAAGCAACAGTTCTCCTGATTCACCTTGCCCTAACCCCAAAGGCAGCAAACTATATATATATATTTAAATATATAGCTCTCTGTTTGGGGAACATTTTATTGTGCCTTCATATCCTTACATGGATACCTTTGCTGCTATTTTTTGGTATGTCAATCGTAGCTATGATTTATGATGTCTTTTGATGGATGCCGATGAATAAAACATTTAACCTTCTCATCTCTCCTTCCTAGCTTTGCCCATGTAATTATAATAAGTTTAGTCCTTCCAGGATATCTTAGTTACTTTGGACAAAATGCTCACCCCTTTCTTTTCCAGCTCACCTACCAAGGGCCAGATGTCATGAGTGTCCTTCCACCCCTCCCCGGTGCTCTATCTGTGTAGACAGGCAGTTGCTCTCCTAGGCTGCAACCCATTCCTTGAGCCCATCCGGCTCTCTCTGCTGCTTCACTGGACACCACCTTTTTGCATGTCGTCTTTCCCAGTAGTGTTGAAATGTTATCTTTTCCTCTTAGTGCATTCCTGAGCTCTGTATTTGTGGCTTTAAACCACATTATTAACAGGTAGAAGAGAGGATTTTGAATGTTCTCGCCACAAAGAAATGATAAATGTATGAGGTGATGTCAATGCCAGACACTCGGATTTGATTCTTACCCAGTATATTCATGGATCATAACATTACTCTGTAACCCATGAATATGTGCAATTATAATATGTCCACTAAAAGAAAGAAAAACGTGTATATTCTTGTTGAACAAGAACTAGTAAAGTTTACACCATGAGGTTGGTTCCATTTAACTGATGGCTGACAGTAGTCAGGCATGTGTAGATTAAAGATCAAAATACATTTGGTTGGTTCCTTATGTCCTTCAGTGTGTGATTCCATATAAAAATATTTTAACTAAGCAGTCAATCTCTAGGGGGTCAAAATAACCCAAATTATGTCTTTATTTCCATTGTAATAAGGTATCAGAGAGAGAAGAAACGCATGTCTTCATTTGACTAGGTTAAATGAGAGTTTATTTTATTTTATTTCCTTTGGCTTTTATTTACGTTTTCATCAGCTCGTTTTAGGTTTATGCTTTGTCTGATTTTCTTCTGTATGCTTTATTTTAATGGTAGCATCTGACATTTATTTATTTATTTATTTATTTATTTATTTATTTATTTATTTTCGCTGTGCTGGGGATCGAGCCTGGGCCCTAATTCATGCTATATAAAAGCGTTCTAAAACTGACTTTTATTTTCACTTGATTTTTATTTTCTTCCATGGATAAGAAGCAGTGCTATTTTTTTCCAGTGACATATCACGTTTTAAATGACCTGTCCTGTGTTTCTATCGCCAACGCCCAATAAGCTTTGGTTTCATCTCATGCTTTATTATATTACTCGACTCTATCTAATAGTGAGCTGTACTACTCATCAATAGTTATAATTTCTTAATTTTACATAATAGCTCACAGTTTATATGGCAGGCTCACAAACATCATCTCATTTTGAAAAGTCAGTTTTTTGTTTTCCCAAAGAAAACTTGGTTCTCATCTTCTCTCTCCAAAATACAGCTTAAGCGTAGAAGTCTAATTGACCTCCAGAATCCCCATTCCCAGGCTTCCTCCTCATTCCTCATTCATCTTCATTTTAATATCTTATCATTTAGTTATGATATGATATTAACTTGTTTGAGTTATGGTGTTTGGCCTAATACTGTTTTAATTTTCAGGAAAATGGATGAAACTCAAGAATATTATGCTAAATGAGAGTTGCTAGTCTCAAAAAACAAATAGTTGTATCTTTTCTCTCAAATGTGGAAGCTAGATAGAAATTGGGAAACAAGGGAAACCTCAGACAGAGGAGCTGAGACTCCAGTAGAATGATGAAGGGGGTTTAGGGGAGGGACGAGGGGGCATAGAGACATAAACAACGTAACAGTTGAAATAATGCTAGGAACATACATTAAACTACCAATTCCAATCTCAAACACATGTACAGATAAGGGGAAGGAGAGGGATACACCAATAAAATTATATCTATATATATGAATTTAAAGGATATTATTGCTACAGAAAGGTGGAATTTCTATTGATACTCATAATTTATTTTTAGAAGTCCAAAGAAAAATAAAAATATGAAAATAATAATATTCAGAATGCACCTTCCCTCCTCCATATTCTTTATTAATAAGCAAATGAAAACAAATTTCCAGATTTTTATTATTCCTCTCCAAATGAATCATCTAAGGTCATTTCAACAGAACTCTGCTTTTTAAGAATTCCTCAGCTTTAGGAAGGTAACATTGATTTGTCTAAGATATTTAGAAAACAAGTATTTGTCATCTAATTAATACATTACAAAACTGATCCTCGGAAGGCAAAATTAAAAGCTCTACATGTGCCCCTCATGATGAAAGTCAACAGTTTGAAAGTTCCATCCTCAGTTGATGTAGACAGCATGCTTTTTCTGCTCGGTGCACATCACAAGACACAAGGAAAGCGGTGACTGTGAGGCAAAGCGGGTGGTGCGCTGACAGCTGGGCTGCTCCTGATACCTCGCTGGCCCTGTGTGGGTGGGTTGACATCAGAAGAGCGCCCAGGAGAGTCACTGGATTGACAGCTAGATTCACACATAGCTGCAGCTTCTGTAAATATTTACATTAGGCATCAGGGACATGCATAAGTGCATATTGTGGGGAACACAGTAAATCAGAAGGTGTGTGTTACAGAGATTAACTTGCTGTTCTCAGTAACCAGAGAAGGATTGTTGTGGGAAAAAAACCCTAAAAAAAACAGGATAATTGGAAGAATATGATGAGCAAATTTGAACAGGAAGAAATATAGTTTGTTTTTATATATCATGGAATTTTACTTCATATATGTATTTCATTTGAAACTTTCCAAATTTTTCCACCTCTAAATGTATATAGTTAGTATATATATTTACATATATATATGAATATGAATATGCATTGCCCCTGCCACAGACTCTAAAATGTTTTATCATAGAATAATAGAATCTATAGTTGAAGCCAGTGTATATCATATATTCTGTACTAATTATGATAGTTTTTATATTTGACATACATATGTATATATACTAAATCATATATATATACATATATATATGTATATGTATAAATATGATGTAGTCTGGTGCTTTGAACATGATAGGGCCTCCAAGACAATTTGTTAAATTTACTGAAGACAATAGGTTCTTTGTGAGGAGAGCAACATGATTGTAGTTTAAGAACAAATTCATTTCTTTTATATTTGGCATAGTGCCTTATTGAGTACAAAATACGAAACTGAACACTCTTGCTACCAAAAGGGTTGGCATCTTTTATTAATATTTAAATATTTGTTTTTAACAGTTCAAAGAAAAAATAAAGGAAAATGTTAATATTGGGAATACACCTCCCTCACCTATATTCTCCATTCATAATAAAATGAAAGCATCACCCCAGAGTTTTAAATTTCTTCTATAGATAAACAATTAAGATTATTTCACATCTTAAAAAAACTTAATTCATTATAGAATCACATCCTTGAAACTCAAGTCGATGGATATTTTCAGTTATATTTTGTCCTTCCCTTGCAGATGGCTGTAGTAGTCTGATGATTCTTTTATTGATGAAAACTAGTTCTATAAGAAAATCATTCAGACATCTATACCTGGATATTATATGTGGAAAACTAAATATGTAAATCTCTTAAATTTATGAACCAGAAAGTGAAGGGTACTTGTTTTGGCTTTACAAGAGATGGGATTAGCCTAGCTATTTAAGGGTCTCACTCACCCCCAGTTCCCATTGGATAGTCTGTCTCTGTAAGGAAACAGCCACTGGAGTCTTAAAGGTCAAAAGTTTAAAATAGTAAACACAGTCACTCAAACTCATGATACACTGCTGAGTCTGAAAGAAAGGAATTTGTAGGAACCCTATAGATCATTCCCCCTCAAACTTCTTCATTAGCTCCCAGCAATCCAATTTCCTCCTACAATAACCTCATTGATTGTATTTCCTATCCTCTAATCACAAACGTAGCTGTTTTTCTGCAGGGTTTATTATTTATTTATTTATTTTTACTTAGTCTCGCTTGTTACTAGAGATTTAAAAAAGACACTTGGTGTTTTTCACTGAGTGATAAGAATATAACTGATCAAATGGCAAGCATTCTGGACAAGAAAGTTTCTAAATATAGGATTGAGTTTTAAAGTAGATTATAAAATTTCTTTCCCCTGTAATATTTTAAAATATGCTCTGAGCATATTGTTTCTAATGGTTTAGATGTGGTCTGGTAGATTTTTAGGTATGTAACCTCAGAGCTGTTTTCATTTAGTCATTTCATCTTTATTTATATACTACAAACGTTTTACCTCTTGTGTTTCCACAATATCTTGATAAGATAAAAATGGGCCAGGATGTTTGAGCTCTTCTCAATAATGCTACATTTTGATCCTTTTAATTTTTTAAAATCACATTAACTTTTCATGTTACTATAAATATATTATTCAAGTCTGAGAAAATACACATACCTGTTAGGTTTTATTCTAGAGGTCAATCTTTTTGCCATTTCCTCTTAGTTTTGAAATAGTCTTAAGTTTATATAATGAAGGGAGATGTTGATCACCTAGTCACTGCATAAAAAATGTCAAGACCATCAATTGCAAGAAGCAGTTGTTTAATCTTCTCACCACTCTCTTTATGATTTTATCTTAATCCATACCAGATGCTGAATGGGACTAAATTCCTATGACCTCCGTGACTACATGTGTGTGTTTTCTCCAAAAATCGGAACGTTTTATTTGTTTGTTTGATTTTGTTTCAGAAACTTCAGCCATCTGACATTGGGAACACATTTCAGATTTATAATTGTTTGTTGTCCTGAGTTGGAACAAATTTCACATGGCATTCATAATTATCCTTGGCACAGTTCTTTCTTGTTTTCCTTATATGTGCTGTTCCCCTCTGAACAAATGATCTGACTGTCCCAAAGAAATATGTCTTTGAAATGATGGATTGGACCATGTAGTTGATTACAAAATCAAACAGATGGTCCACAAGCAATAGAAAGAGAGGTGAAGTGATTAATTACTGTATATCTTCATGTCACAATTTTTAAATGCCCTATAGCTATCTGTCAACCGTGGAAATATTTCTAATGACTACCACTTATTGAATGCTTCCTATGTTCTTGGCATTGTGGTAATATTTTCTGATGGGGACGGTTGTTATTATCACTGTTTGCCTCTTGCAGAGGTGATGTGGGCAAAGTCACATACTTAGTCATTTGTTGCACCAAGATTAGAGTGCACGCAGTCCCACACCATGCCCACATTCCAAATCCCTGTACTCCACAGTGCCACATGGAGGTGGTGGCTCTCTGTGACTGGGCACTTTGTCATACCACGTCCTTAAACAAGACTCCCTTCTGGGAGGCACTTTAGATGTAGTGGCTCCACAGATGTGGATTAAGCAGCCGGGCGTGGTGGCTCACGCTTGTAATCCCAGTACTTTGGGAGGCAGAGACCTGAGGATCCGGGTTCGCGGCCAGCCTCAGCTTTCTCTCTCTCTCTCTCTGTCTCTCTCTCTCTCTCTACTTAGTGAAGGCCCTCCGCAACTTTGTGAGACCCGGTTTCAAAATAAAGTATAAAAAATAGGGCCGGGGGCGTAGTGCGGAGGTAGAACGCACCTGCGTTCAATCCCCGGTACCGCAAAAAAAAAAAAAAGATGTGGATTAAGCAGATGATATTGTGCGCTCAAAATATAAACATTTGAACACCGAACTATTTGTGTATTTTTATGTCAGATCTTATAGAGCAATGTTTACATTGTCAGAAGACATCGTAGGCAATATTGAAGATTAACAAAACATTAAAAACTGAGTCTGGACTTGAAATCAGAAGACATGGAATCATTCTACCTCTTCTACTTGCTAAAGGAATGATTTAGACAAATCACCTGAAAATCTCTGAGTCTTAGTCTCCTCATTCATAAATGGGGGTAATAGTGCTTTATCTGGATTGTTATGGAGATTGAATGAACTAATTATATAAAACTAAGGGTAAAGAAATATAGTAGACAATAAGATAGTGTTTTTTTGCTTCTTTCTTACCAAGCAGATAGTTTAAGAAGTTAAAATAGTCTGTCAAAAGTACCCAGAAACTCAGTTTTTGACAGTGCGTTGTTTATTTTTTGGCAATTATAATTGAAGCCCAAATCCATCATTCTTTTTAAAGCCACTGTTTATAAAAGTTATTGTTGATAAATCATTTTAACACTGTCAGTATTGAGATGCTACTTTAAAAGATTATTTCCTCATGGCCACAAAATTTTTAAAATGACATTATAAAACATGTTTTTCAAATTGTGGACTTGCGGTGGATTTGAGGGTTATAGAATCAATTCAGAGACCATCTTCATCTTTTCAATACAAAAAAAAGAGAGAGAATAGAATAAAGTAGAGTATATTCCTCCTAGTAAGCCTTAGTATTATTTTTGCTAATCTTTCTATGTAGTTTGGCACATACACTCACACACCCATCCATGTTCTTGGTCTTATGTATGTATATGTTCATTTGGGATATAAATGCAATTTCTTATAAATTTCAGTATTTAATACTGTCAGTGCTTCAAGTGCCTATTCATCTCTGAACAGGATCTTGCTTTCCCCCTATAAAGATGTAGCAGTATTGCCATGTGTAGTGTTTGTACTAAACGTGGTCTTTGCTTCCCTGCTCCTACGCCAAAGTGTCAACACTTCCTTCACAATTATGACATTGATTTTTATCCCAGGGCTCACTAACCTGCTATCATGACAGTAATTTAGAAGAGTTTCTTGACATCTCTTGCCTGAAGCAACAGATATTTTATTTAACAGGTGTGTGCTTTGTGCTACTGGTGGATATTAGCCATCAAAGGACACTGGCTGAATTATAAAAGGGGGAGGAGAAATTATTTTGTTTTGTTTTGTTGGTATGCTCTTTTCCTGATGATTCTTGCTACTTTTAATGGGTTTAAATATGACAAAATGATCTTGTGAGAAGGGTTCAATAATTGCATAGCACATTGGATTAACAAGGCATTATGTCAACTTGAGTCTCTAAGGGACTCCAGGGACTCGAGGGTTTAGCAAGACAAAAGTACAAGACCTGCCCCAGTTCTGTGAGATCTTGCTGGAGATGTGTGCATATGAACCTTCACTCAGGCACAGCCAACTAAAGGAAAGGAGATGGACTCTCAGCTCCAGGCCAGGAAGGCCCTGGTGACACGAAGGCCATCCGGTTTCTCCTGCAGAGAGTGGAAGCATGAGCTTAGCTCTGCTTTATTGTGGACTGTTTGAGAACAAGGGGGAATATTTCCTCACTGATCTTGTGGCAGAGAGCAGCCTTTACCCATCCCTTTCTTTGCCTTTAGCAAATGAGGCAGGGGAGTGGGTGGCTGGTAAAAATCATGGAGCCCAAAGAAGTCCTGATGTATTTGTACAATTTGACAAACTCCTACACCGCCCAACCTCAAGTTCCTCCCTCCACTCCCCCATAAAGTTGAGCTGAAAATAATGAAATCTAAAGGTAAAAGTGAGAGGTAGGGGTAGATTTTACATGTAAATAATGGCTAAAGGAGTTTTGCTCTTTCTTTGAATCCCCAGATACCTATTTTCATGCATATGCTTAGGAGCTATTGGAAGGGAAAATATGATATTTTATTTTCCAAATTAAAGAGTTGTATTTTGCTTCCATTAAGATACCCCGGGCCTTGCTTTATTGCATCATTAATTAGCACTTGAATGGTCAAAGGGACTTATTCAGTAAGCATGTATCTTGCAACACACAAGAGGCATATATTAATGAAAGGCTAAAACATACCCAGGGGTCTCTTATTGCCATATTAAAACATTTATAAATGGGACTTTAATTTAAAGTGCTGCTGAAATGAAAATGAAATGTTATATTGATTCTCAGGCCAGATGCTCTTTAGAAAATGTAGTGTACGTATTATTCCCAGTTCAAATTATAACTTCAAGTCTGACCTGGACATACTCAAATATAATTCTCTGAAGACCAGACGCAGCACGTAAGGCAATTAAGCGGAGTCCTGTAGATTCTCTGGGATGACTTTTGTACACTAGGTGGCAGAGGTTTCTAAGAATATGCCTCTTGTTTCTAGTACCATAGTTTTGTTTGTCTTTGCAAACTACACACACACAAATTCTTCGTGATTGATTTTGTCCTTTAATCGTTGAGTAAGAGTCACTTTTTACTCAAGTGCAGGGAAATTTCTACTGAAATTTAAACTGCATATTTTGTGTTATGTGGATCTTCCACAAATGCAATACATTAGTGGATTTATTTTTCTATACAATAGCAGAAATAGGGGTTTGTTGTTAATTTTTTTTCTTTTAGCGGTACTGGGGATTGAACCCAGGGGCATTCTACCTCCGGGCTACACCCTATTTTTTATTCTTTATTTTGAAACAGGGTCTCACTAAGTTGCAGAGGGCCTCACTAAGTAGCTGAGGCTGGCCATGAACCTGGATCCTCTGGTCTCAGCCTTCCAAGTACTGGGATTACAAGCATGCGCCACCATGCCTGGCTTGTTAATTTTTAATTTAACTTCAGTTTAGGTCTTTTACTTTACTTTTATTTTTAGCTTTACACAATGAGAAATAAAAGAATCTTTCTTATACAGCCTGATTAAAATGTGTGCATGGCAGGGAGTTTGCTTCACTTTTAATCATCCTTAAAATAACCTAGCAATGCGTTATCCCACTTTTACAGAAGAGGAGATCCATTTCAGACAAGGTGAGTAACTTCCACATTAAGTGGTGAAGTGCGACTTTTTGGTTCCTGATTTCTACTCAAGTACAAGAAAATTCAATAACATTTTAACTAAAGAGGAGTTGTAGACATATTAATTAGTGAAAATGGACATATAATATATATTTTTTGTGGTACCGGGGTTGAACCCAGGGGCATTTTACCTCCGAGCTACACCCCCGGCCCTATTTTTTATCCTTTATTTTGAAACTGGGTCTCATGAAGTTGCAGAGGGCCTCACTAAGTAGCTGAGGCTGGCCACAAACCCGGATCCTCCGGTCTCTGCCTCCCAAGTACTGGGATGACAAGCATGCGCCACCACGCCCAGCTTAATATGTTTTTAAAATAAGTCATATGTACAATATTTAATAAGAAAAGGGAGAAAGAAAAGCCAAATGAACTCACTTTAAAAAATTATCATCAATACCCTGAAAATATAATAAGTTTATTTTCCATCAACTTTTTTATTGGATAGTTTTTATGAGAGTATAATAGAGCTTCATTGTTTTCAGTACATGTTATTTTTCAGGTGCTCCAAGAGAAGTCCATTTTCTGCAATAGATTAGTGCTTCTTCAAGCCTGCTTCTCAGAACAACTAATATCAAATTTAGTTGTTCTGAGATTTCATTGAAAATATAGACTTCTAGGTCCTACTCCATGCTTAATCACAGTCCTTGTTGAAAATGAAGATATCTTTTGTTTTAAGTTTTTTTTGTGTGTGTGGGGGGGTGTACTGGAGATTGAACCAGCAGCATTCTGTCTCTGAGCTACATCCCCAGCCCTTTTTATTTTTTGTTTTGAAACAGGGTCTCACTAGGTTTCTGGGGGTCTCACTAAGTTGCTGAGGCTAGGCACAAACCTGAGATCCTCCTGTCTCAGCCTCCCAAGTACAGGGGTTACAGGTGTGTGCCATTGTGCTTAGATATATATGAAATTTGTTTTAAGATATCTTAAGCTTTTGTTTTAAAATATCTTCATTTTCTACAAGCATCAGAATTTGGCCACCAAGTTTTGTGTATCAATAGATTTTACATGATATGAACACAGAAGTATCTAAACAGAATTATAATCACCCAAATCTCCTTTGAATTATAAATTATCACTAAGATGTTGTTCTATGTAAAAAGGGGAAATTACATAATAAATTAATCAGTAATTTAGAGCAATGGGCACGTGTTCTCATTCACACACATATAGAGCAGGTGCATTTCAATGGAAGATTGTCATTTCTAGGTTGATGGTTCTAAATGCACCAATCAAATATTAGTTAACAACAACATTATCTTTTGGGAAATAAGTTGAGAAATGGCAACAATTTTGTTTCTGCTACTTATTTTTACATCCCATTCCTAAGAATCTAATGTCAGAACTGTATGCCCCTACATTTGTTTTTGATTTTTATTTTGTGATACTGGGGATTGAACCCAGGACATTCTACCTTAGAGCTACACCCCCAGACCTTTTTATTTTTTGTTTTGAAACAGTCTCTCACTAGGTTGCTGGGAGCCTTACTGCTAAGGCTGGTCTTGAACCTGTGATCCTCCTGTCTCAGCCTCCTAAGTAGTGGGATTGCAGGTGTGCACCACTATGCCGGGCCCCTGCATTTGTTTTCTAGTGTAAATTTGTCAGGCTTAATTACTAATGGCAATAAAATAATTTTGAGGAGTGACAGTGTTATGCATTTAGTGAATAACTGCAAAAACACCGTACAACTGAGTTGATCAGCTAACTCAAATAGGCATGGATGTGAGTGCAGCTCAAACAAGTGGAAGATAAGTCATACAAAATAATACTTCTTAGCACTTGTTTTAAGAGATATTCAGTGGCACAACAAGGAGAATAAGATTAAAATAATTTTGGAGACGCTATATTTAAAATAACAAACATTAAATATATTTTCTTTTTTTTGCAGTACCGGGGATTGAACGCAGGGGCGTTCTACCTCCGCGCTACGCCCCCGGCCCTATTTTTTATACTTTATTTTGAAACTGGGTCTCACGAAGTTGCGGAGGGCCTCACTAAGGAGAGAGAGAGAGAGAGAGACAGGGAGAGAGAGAGCTGAGGCTGGCCGCGAACCCGGATCCTCCGGTCTCCGCCTCCCAAAGTACTGGGATTACAATCGTGAATATATTTTCTTTTTAACTGCAAGATTTCTTAAAATAAATAGGCCAATCAATGTGTAGTGAATTCCTTGAAAGCAATGGTATAGTTCATGATTTACTGAACATATTTTACAACAAAATATTTCTGCAAAGGTATCTTGTGGGGCAGATGTAAGTAGAAGGCAAAGATGAGAAAATTTGAATTTAAGAGTATACAGCAACAGTGAACCACATGATTTATTATTCCTTATCTATTTAAGACTGGTCATTCTAGAGAACTAATGAATTGTTGATGATTTGAGTATGGCTCATTGTACGAGTTTTAACCCCCTCTCATTCCTCCCAGCAGTGTATCTATCTCTTGCTCTAGGCATACTATTGTTTTTTTCATGGCTCTGAACATGATATACTAACCTCCGAGGCCTCAAATACAACAGGGAAGAAAGAAGAGAACAGCATCTCATGGGTTACTGACCACAGCTCTGTTGACTCACGCCCTCCCATCTTTACCCTTATGGATTCTGATCTACCCATTCTCATTTACATCTTTGAACTGACACTGATCACATGGACCTTGATTACTTCTTTTATTATAATTTTCTGGACTAAACTCTTGCCTACTTGAAGTCTCATGGACTCATGACAGATCTTCACTATATCCCTTTTTTTTAATTTTACTTTTTGTTTCAAAACAGGGTCTTGCTAGGTTGCTGAGAGTTTCACTAAATTGCTGAGACTGGTCTTGAACTTGTGATCCTCCTGTCTCAGCCTGCTACTGGGATTACAGGCATGCTCCACCACACCTGGCTCCCCATATTATTTTCTGTTTATTCCAGCCCTTGAGACTGCATTGGAACAATGGTTCCTTAAAACCTCTCTGATTTCCAGTCAGTCCCCATGCCTAACTTCTGCAGGGTACCTTAGCATGCTATTAGGGGAGCCTGAAGCCCTCCCCTACCCCAACTTGTAAATATTGATGAGAATCCAGATGAGATGGTAAACTACTTCTAGCAATGCTAGCATTGATTTATATATCTGTATTCTAGTATTTAGCTTTCAGTTCTTGCCTAACAGAGAGAAGGCCCTTGGTATCCTTGTGAGAGGAATGATTAGAAAATATAGATAATTGAAAACAGATGAATGACTTGAAAGCAATGGTTAGAATAAATTATATATCCAGAGCTAGCTGTCAACATTACAAACTATGGACCTTGAAAGACATGGTCTAAGATTTAACTTTTTTAGTTAAAAATGGTTATTTTCTAATCTAATTCCTTCATTATTATACTTTGCGACTCATACAACGTGTTTTCCCCCTAGTATTTTATTTTTTTAAAAGACAAAAATTCAAGATTTGTATTATCTTTCTAATCTTCCCCGTTTTAATATAAAAAGCCCTAAGGTTTTCTCTTTTTTATATAATCTTGCTTTATAATTTATTATTAGTATGATCTTGTACCCATTAGTATTATGCTAGAGCGGTAAGTGGAATTTTCTAAATTCAAAAAATCAAAAAAAACAAAATGCACAATGTTGAAAGCCTCCCCCCAGTCCTGTGATACAGGAGCATCCCATTTTGCAGCACAGCAGACAGTGAACAAATGGCCAAGCCGGAACTGGAATCCACTTCTGGCCGTTCTAGCATCTTTGCTTTTAATCACTGTAAACTTGGGGTGTTTGATGAAAATTTGGACACAAGATGAGAAAAGCGTCACATAAAAGTGTCTGGCATGATGATGCTAAGAATAGTATAAGGACAAGATTGTAGAGTACAGGTAGACTTTGAGAGCCAGCCCTTGGACAATATTTACTATCTGTGATGCATTCTAAAGCGTTGCTCTATGTCTCAGAGTGTTCATCTCATTTAAATGAGAATGTTGTGGATTCTTCGAAGACCTCTTTGTATCAAGATAAAATTGATGTACTTAGTCTTTGACCATTTTTATATTCAGATATAAAATTATTTTACTCCTACAAATCTGCCATCTAAATAGTGGTATATTATTAACTAGATTACATTCTTCTGATAAGAGAAATCCTAAATAAATAGTCATTTTGTGTGAAGGGAAGCAAACATGATGAGATCTCTGGAGCAATCTACCTCCCTTCTCCTTAGCCTCCTGGATGATGCAGAAACATTAAGAAGAGCCGGGTGTGGTGGCACAATGCTTGTAAACCCAGTACTTGGGAGGCTGAGACAGGAGGATCACAGGTTCAAGACCAGCCTCAGCAACTTAGACTCTCAGCAAGAGAGTTATAATGAGATTGTTTCAAAACAAAAAATTAAAAGGGCTGGGGGTGTAGTTTGGAGATAGAATGGCCCTGGATTCAATTCCCAGTACCACCACCAAAAAAAAAAAGAAACATTAGGAAGAGTCCTGTTTCCTTAATAAATACATAATCCACTTCACTTCAAAGTTTAACTCTCTGATAGTAGAGGTAATTTGTATAGTGTGGCTTTCATGCACTGGCTTATTTATCATAAGCGAAACTCTGTATTATAATGTTCGAAAAGTTTCTTGAGATGGAATAAAAGAGTTTGAGAAACACCTAAAAATGTGACAAATCAGAATGATTTTGGTACATTTTTTGGCATACTCTTTTCTATTGTTTATTTATTTGTAGATTTATAAAGTACTTCGTGCCTGATCCTGTGCTAGGCCCTGGAATCTCAAGATAAGTTCAGGTTTTAAGGGAATATGTCCACAAGAAGAGAAAGAGAACTATATAATCAAGATTGAAGATAAAAGAATGGAGCAAACTTTAAGATCAGTGTTAGCAAGAGTCAAGCCCAGAGCGTGCTGAACATTGAGAAATAAATACTATGCAATGTAAAAGTCCTTTTGGCCATGTTGACATCAGAGCCTTATATATATATATATATATATATATATATATATATATATATTTATTCATGCATTTTAATTATTCATCATAATGAGGTTCAGAGTGATAGAAACATACATGCACACAGCACTTGGTATGTTTTCCTCCAAATCCCACCCTGCTCCCTGACCCTTCCAGTACATATTATTGACACTAGTATTGATGACTTCATATAGGTACAGAACATTAATTGAATTGTTTCCTTAAGATGCTTATTGTTTTAACATATTTTTATTGGTGCATTGTAACCGTACATCATGTTGAGGTCTAGTGTGGTAGAAACATGTATGCACAGAGTACCCGGTGCATTTCCCTCCGAATCCTTTCCTGTTCCCTCTACCTCCCCATTCATAATATTGAAATTGGTGTTGGTAACTTCAAGAATGTACATAGGATTGTTTGAGCTGATTTTTTCATCACATCTCTTCCTTCCCCTCCCCATCTGCGCCCCCCACAATTCCCTTCCACTATTCTACTGGTATCCCTCCTCATTATTTGAAGTAGTTCTGAGCTTTCCAATTTTTTAAAAAAAGTGGTTATTTTTTACTCTATATCTCTGAGGAACATGATTAAGCCTTCCTCGTGATTTTGTACCTGTTTAATTTCTTTGACATTAGACTTCTACATCAGCAGCTATTTTGTGCTTTCGATAATTAGCTGATAGTTTTACACCTTTCATCTGGCACTTTGCCATCAGTATTTAACAGTTATTTTAGCCAACATTGAAATATTTTAAGTCCACTGCTGTTTAATCCTAGTAATTATCCTGTCTGTAGAAGTGTTCAATGATAGAGAACTACTCTGCGAATGACAAAGATGAGTAATTTTCTTCTGACGCTAAGTTTGGCTAACAAGTACAGGGATTCCATTCACAGTTTCTTTGTCTTACCTTGCCAAGTAACCTACACACTGGCTGACCTTGGACTTGATGAAACTATAATTGCCCTGTTAGTTATGACTCTGTTAGGGAAAAAATATATACATATATAAAATCAAACAGTGTCAGCTCAGATGAATTCCCCAGCTTAATTTAATTTGTTACAGAATCAACTGGAAGTTTAGTATCTTTTTCTGATTTGCCTTATGTTAGAGCAATCAAGTTCATTTCCCATATATAAAATTTGCATTTCTTGCTTTTATTATAAGCATAAACTTTTAGCACAGACTTTATAGAGCCCAAAGACACGGTGAAATATATACTGAATATATTACATCAAAATTTAGATATATTTATATGAAAATTTCTTTTGTATGTGTGACTTAAAAAATGGAAGATATCTTTCTATGTTATCAATCTGGTCTCTGTTAAGAAGTGGGTATCAGGAAAACATTTGTTAGTTTTTTGGGTGCATATACCAGTTAGGAAGGTCATGTTGTGAAATCTAAAATTAAGGAGTGCACATTTTCTTAGGGAATTTTGTATATTTAAAAAACAACACTTGTTGCCGAACGTGGTGGCACATGCTTGTAATCCCAGTACTTGGGAGGCTGAGACCAGAGGATCCTGGTTCGGGGCCAGCCTCAGCTACTTAGTGAGGCCCTCTGCAACTTAGTGAGACCCTGTTTCAAAATAAAGAATAAAAAATAGGTCTGGGGGTGTATCTTGGAGGTAGAATGCCCCTGGGTTCAATCCCTAGTACCGCAAAAAAAAAATACAACAACACTTTACTTAGATGGGTAGGGGCATGTAATTGCCCTAGATGGTTCCATTTTAAGGGGAAAACAAAATTAAAAGATTTCACACTGAAACTGAAAGTTTGGAGAGAACTCAGAATAAAATAAAACAATTTAATTTCAGGGAGTTCATTATAGTGATAGTAGAGTACTAAACTTGGTGTTGCGTTTATCTTGAATATGACAACTAAAACCTCCGACTTTGTTTTCCTCATCTTTTCTAAGACAGTACATAACAATTAGGGACTATTATGTTCTAGAATTTCTAATAGATAATTAATATAAATTGAATTATTTAATTCTTCTTACAAGTCAATGTAACATATTTATTTTAACTCCTATTTTGCAGACCAGGACACACAATTTGAAGATGAAATCATAGTACCTAATGTTATAAGGCCATTGAATGGCTGAGTTTAGATTTAAACCCAAACCCAAATACAGAGGGAGCATTTTAGCTATAAACTCTACAATTACATATTTAGTTCTCTGTAAGAGAACTCGCTTTCCAATGAATGGAATAATCATTTAGTTAATATAGTAAAACTAGTATAATTTTATTTCTTGAAGATTCTGGCTTACTGGAGGAACATAATACATTGATGTAGAGTAAAAATCATTTAAAATAACTATGATGTGCCTCCCATAATAAAGGGAAGGTGATTCTCTTGTGATTAAATAAATTATGCTAGTTTCATATAATAGGTTATACATTTTTAAAAATCTTGTTCTGATATAGTATTTGATTACATATGGAAATGTTTATATTGTGTAACTAAAGAGAAAATAATTAACAGCAAGGGTGGTCTTAATGTAATAATTAACAATTATTACTTAGTAGTGGGATTATGAGGAACATTTTCTGAATCATTTGTTTCTTTTTATTTACAATCACAGAGATCTTATTTAATCAAGAAGAAAAAATCACAAGAAAACATTTCACGTATCATAAAACTAACATTCCCAATAACATTATTCAGAAAGCAAATGAAAAAGACTGACATACCCTAACAAGGGTCTTCCTAAATTAAATTCCAAAACTATAAAATTGTCACAAGTTCCTTGAAAGGGATTTGAAGGAACTAATTAAATGAGCTATTTTATTTGAAGGAGTTTGACTTTGAAGGAATTAATTAAATAAGCTATTTCAGATTTTTTAATGGTCTGAATGTTTATTGAACCCCGAATGAAATCTCAAATCTTTGAATGTCTTGACCCTAAAAATAATTTCATTTCTGAAAAGAAGTTTAGAGTTTTACCTTAAGACATGTGATGTATGTGGGCTACAAAAATGTTTTAATTTGCACAAACCTAATAGTAAATGCACTAATTCCAGCTTTCCATCAGAGAAGAAAAATAATTGCTGCTTCTTTGTGAGGTGTTTCACTGATTTTGATAATTTCATATAATCTATTTTAAATAGATGCTTTAGGTTTGTATTTTTAACACTTTTCCTAGTACATTATATAATGACAAATAATTTTATGTTAACAAGTAAACATAAATGTTCCTGTAGAGATATTTGGAAGAAACTATGTTCTGTTGGCAGTGTAATTTTTAAACTCCTACAAAGCATCTTTACACCATTCAGTTGCTGCCTATTTAATTTTATAACCTAATATCATAAGCATATAGTAACTTTAGACTATTTTTAAGAGATCGCTTCTTTTTGAAAATACAATCATAGGTAACATATTTCTCTGGTACAAATTACCTTGAGTCAAATGTTGCTATGGACAAAACAAAATCATTGTAACTATGTACTAAACTATGGGTTATATTACATAATCACATTCCAAATATGAAGTCCCCAAATCCTGGTCTCTGATATGAATCTGTACGTAAAAGAGAGTCACAGTTGATAACATTTTCTTTTCTAAGTGCTATGACTGTATCACAGTAAAGATTTAAATACATGGAGACAATTTAACTCTCAGAACATTTTCTCAGTCTCACCACAATGTGGAGCTACAATGTAAATGAGCCAGAGCCCAGGCTCCGAGACAGTTCGCTGAGTCTAGGGAAACAAAACATGTTAGACAGACTGTGAAGAAGGTGGACGCTGCACCTGACAGCTTGCTTTAGGCTGAATAAGAGAGCGCCGCGCTTCCAATGAAGAACATGCTTATGAATGTGTCACCTAAGATGAAATTAGCTAGCAGGGATTCAGAGTAACACTCCTACAAGTCCAGGTTGTAGATATAAAAAAAAATCTTTGTTCTCAAGTCTATTAAATCTCTCTGTTCTCTTTCTGGGAACTGTGAAATTGTGCCTGTGTGTGTGTGTGTGTGTGTGTGTGTGTGTGTGGTACCCAGGGGCATTCTACCTCCGAGCTACTCCCTCAGCCCTACTTTATTTTTTTAAATTTTGTTACAGGGTCTTACTAAGTTGCAGAGGGCCTCACTAAGTAGTTGAGGCTGGCCTTGAACTTGCGATCCTCCTGTCTCAGTTTCCCACGTACTTGGGATTACAACATGCGCCACCATGCCTGGCTCACACACCCTGCTTTAAAAAAAAAAAACATGATTTTTTTTGCTGCTTTGAAATGATAGGATAAAGAAACACTACTAGGAAAACGAAAAAATCCAAATTTGGTTTATAAGAAAAATATTTATGAAGCACCCCAACACACTAGCTAATTTATACTGTGTAAATAACTAGACATCATTTGTATATGTTATTACTCATGTTTTCCAAGCAGGGAAACAATGACTCAGAAAGCTTAAATAACTTGGCCAAATTTACATCTCCTGGTGGAATCGACATTAAGGTCCAGTTTGCCCTCTGCTAAGTCTAGCATATCTTCCAGGATATGTGGGGTTTTTAAAAATATGATCTAATATTCCACAATTTCCTGTGTTCCTTGAGTTCCCATTGTGTACTTATTTCCTCCTTTGGGCATGACAGTCCTTGTCACCAGCAGATAGAGGAACTTCCTCATTCTCTATTACTCCTACATTATCAATCACTTAATTGTTGGAATAACATTAACCTCAATAGCAGAAATAAAGAACAGTGGTTGAAAAGTCAGAGAGATCTTGATTTTTTCCCCTTTCTGTCCCAGTTTCCAATGATATATTGGTGAAAAAAAAAATCTTGATCTCTTTGCATTATTGTCCAGAAACGCTAAGACCAAATGGAATCTCTGTTCATTGTCTCTCACATATGTTTTGTGAGTTAAACTTATACTTGTGCGGTTTAAACCAAAGTGTGATACAACTGCTACCTTCTCAGGACTTGATGCAGAAACGCCAAAGCAAAACATTTCAAACTGCAGACACATGGATTTGTTCTGTAGATCTGAAAAAATATCCTTGCAAACTCTCGAAGATTGTGCAGGTCTGTTTTGATCCTCTTGCAGTTACTTGATAAACATTGAAAGGGGCTTCGTGACACATATAAAACGGGGTTTATGTGCGCTGGTTTGTTTTTATAATTTGTAGTTTTTGCGAGGCCCAAGAACCCTCTTTTTCTTTCCCTTGGATTACTTTGATGCACCTGTTAGGATGCAGCTGAAAGCGCCCTTGCTTCTCGGGAGTTCTGAGAGGCGCTTTGTACCTTTGAAATTTTCATTAGCTTCTGACTGGCTGCCAAGACCGGCTGCTGTGGCACAGTACCGAGGCGGTCATGCGCTGGGCTGCCAAGTCTCAAACTCTTGTTTAGCATGACAGCGAGAACCTCCCAACCTCACAGAAGCGAAGTGCATTCGCAGAACAGAACTATATTTTTTCACGAGGTGGTCGGTGCCAAGGTTGAGTGAGTCCTAGGCAGAGCAGAAGAAGGTGGGGTCAATATCAGGAGTGTCCCTACATGTGGCTTTCGGGTCACAATGGGTGGGTAGGGATGAGGTTTGCCAAGTATTGTCTATAATGGGGGATATTTAGAAAAGGTGACAGGTTCTGATCTTATTAAGGTTCCTCCCAAAATCTTTTCTTTTGGAGAAAGCCCTAAAATTTGGATTCGAAATAATGTATGTTTGCATCACTTTAAATCTCACTATGATGTATAATTACTTTGCGCTAATGAAAATATTTTAAGAAAGAAATAATGTAACTAATTTAGAAGGCCAAATAGAAAATAGAGCATTTTTAAGACTTACCTAAGTCAAGATATAAAATACCTTCTCCTCCAAAAGTTAAATTTCATCCATGTGTATCCTGGGTAAAAGACAATATTTGATGAGATAATTAATATTTGACTGGTGTCTTTTGGTTACCTTAACTGAAAATTTCAACATAACTTTCAAGGGCACCTTTAAGTACTCCTCAAATTCTATCATACACATGTCTATCTCTCTGGATGTCTCTTTCTGAATATATAGATTCATATCCATATCCTTGTGTCCACTTTCCATTTCTAGTCTTTGTAAATTGCTTCAGTAGAGTATGTGTGACAAAGGAACCGGACACCATCATGTTCAGCACTTTTACAAGTAGAGTATTAACACTGTCCTCAAGCTCTTGGAATTTGTGTTTCCCATCGCTTGTGTCCTACTGTGGCTTCGTGTATTGACTGAATGACATTATACCGGAAGAAGGCAAACACCAGGGTCCGGTTTTCTCAATGGCTTGCGGTTAGGGGATTTCAAGAACACGACAGACGTCGCTTGCATTCTAATTGCTTAAGGAGCTATTTAAAGCTGAGTATGGGAATTAATAATTGTTTTCATTGCTCATTTTAAAGGCCCAGCACAAATAAGCCTGCAATAGAATGACAAGAAGGGCTACGGCCTTTGTTAAAGAAGGAGATCGGGTAGTTCAGAACAGGCACTGCCCCTAGTGTGTAAGAGGGAGGGCAAATCATTCCAGTTAGTCCTCTGTTTTCCTTCCTTTCCCTGAGTTCTCCTAATGTATTTTTAAATCATCACACCCACAAAAATTAATATGCATGGTGTAATAGGCTGTGTGGTATTAGCAGAGGCATATAAATCATCGGACCTAGCTGGGTGTGGTGGCGCACGCTTGTATTCCCAGTACTTGGGGAGCTGAGACAGGAGGATTGCAGGTTCATGGCCAGCCTCAGCTACTTAGTGAGGCCCTCCACAACTTAGTGAGACCCTGTTTCCAAACAAAGGATAAAAAATAGGGCTGGGGGTGTTAGCTTGGAGGTAGCATGCCCCTGGGTTCAATCCCCACTACCGCAAAAACAAACAAACAAACAAATAAGTAAATAAATGAAAGAAAGAAAGAATGAATAATAAATAAATAAATAAATAAATATCATCTGACCCCAAGTGATGACTATATGGGCACCATGATTCCTGAGTGAATGCAATACGATGTGTCCTCCAGCCACTGTCAAGAATACACACCAGCGGGCCTGGCTCTGGCTCCCACTGACCCCTCACACCCTGCAAGAGAGCCAGTTTCTCAGTGCCTATGCCTATATTTCTGTTTTTCCACCACATCACCTCAGTTTCTGTGTACATACAATTGGTTTTCTTCATGAATTGAGAAAGATTTTATTTTTCCTAAAGATGAAGAATAATTCAAAGGAGACGCCCTCTTTCTTTTCATCTTTCTCTTCCTCCAGTCTTTATTTCTATTGCCATCCCGTTCCTCCCTCCCAAGTCTTCTATTCCACCAGCACATTATGAAATACTTGTTGAATACTTACTCGCTGATGTCGAGGTGTCACAGGACCGTAACACATCACCCCATTTCTGGGGAAGCTTACCTAGCTAAATACTGCTACAAAATGCATGTACACTGATCCTCAGGGAGATCAGAGGGGGAGATCAATAAGGGCTAAGTTAGCCACAGAAGGCTTCATTTAATAAATATTTAATGATGATTTACTGCCTGTAATTTATTTGCCTATCGACTGCACTGACTCCCAGCATGCACCCTTGTGCTATTGTAAGCTTTTTGTGGGTAAGGACTAGGTTTGTCTTGTTCAAATTTGTATGCACTCTGCCTGTGACCCTCAAGGTGGACATTCCAAGTATCTGTTGAGTGAGTATGTGAATGAATGGAAATCAGAGAGGTGGCATCCTTTTTCCTTCCAATGAGGGCAAACATCACAGGACAGGCATGGTGGACTTAGTTTGAGAGTGGGAGAAGGTGAACTCCACTGGGGTCACTCCTTGCTGGTTCCTCTCCTGCCTACGTTAATAAAGGCTGGATTCTCACAGCATAGAAATCAAGAGGAAGCTAGTCATCTGTCTGCCTTCATGCCAGCAGTCAGCTGTTTCCTGGCTCATATTTTTTTAAAAATCATTATGGATAGTGATATATCTGCAGGAAAAACATCCGGTTTGGTAGAGCTCAGCAGTTGGTATGTAATAATGCATACTCTAAAGCTACAAGGAAGACACTTTCTGTGAGTTACCCTACATCAGTAAAAGTGTCAGATCCCCCTATATCTTTCTTAAAGGTACAGAGTATTTCTCCTAGGAATTTCAGATTTGGTAGAATGGACAGAGGGTTAGCCTTGAGGTTGAAGATCTTGGGTCTGAATCTCCACCCACACCATGTAACAGTGTGGGTTTTTGGCAAATGAATTAATCTGGGTATGGCTCAGTCAAAACTCACTTCACAGGGTGAGGAGGTAGGAGCATTAAAAGAGAAAAGATGTCAAGTGTCTTCACCCAGGAAATGTGGTTTGCTTTCCCTGTCTCTGCAGTATAAATGATTTTATTTTCTTGGAAGTCTATTACAAATTTATGAGGTACTTCAATTTGAATTATTTTATGGATGTTAATTTTGAATTTTAGCTTACTTTTAAATGCTTTATGGGATGGCTCATATCATATACCAATTCTATTTCATTGAATTTCCCCCAAAATTCCAAAATATAATACCGGCTCTCAATTTATTGTTCTATCTTTAGGCCCAGGGATTGAATTCCCTTGGACTATAAATAAATGGATTACGTAGAGCATTTTCATGGTATCTAACTGGAATGAATTTTTTTTTTTACAATTTATTTGAGTCCAAAAAAAACAGATGCTATAAAATTTGAAGAATCGGGATAAGAACTAAATCTTTTGAATCCTTTATTTTAGCATTTATTTTTAATTCTTTCAGAGAATCTGGTGGAAATGTGCAGTCATGTCTGTAGATGGCATCCTTGCACCAGATGGAGTAAGACAATAATTAGATATGCGAGAAATCTTTCCCAGACCAGTCAACCTGTTTAGTGTCAAGTGTATGCTTAAGAATCCATGATATTGGTTTTTGGAGTTGAGAAATGATATTTGGGAGGTTGATATGCATTTTTGGAAAAAATCTGGAAAATCAAATACAACCTGTTGGGTTGTATAGTAATTGTTTAATTTTTAAAACATATTTTAGAGAAGAAAAGAGAAATAGAAAAAGGGTCCAGATAAAAGGCTTTGCCTTTATCTTCTGGAGACCTTTAATGAATCTATGAAGGACCACAAGTAATTGAACTTAGACTGATCAGTGTCAGTCCTATACCATCCCCAAGTAAAATTCTGCAATTTTCTTCATTCCTTCAATATATCTTATTTGATGAAGAACTTTTTATGCATATTTTTACTTTCTCATGACTAGTGTCCATTCTGATTTATGTAAACTGTTCACTTATTTTCTTTCCTATTAAAAAATTCATAATTAGATTTTGTGTTTCTCATCCTGGCCGTTGAACTAATATTTCCATATATATATATATATATATATATATATATATATACATACATATTGTATATGTATATATACTTGTAGTTTATTTATTTATTTATTTATTTTTTTGCGGTACCGGGGATTGAACGCAGGGGCGTTCTACCTCCGCGCTACGCCCCCGGCCCTATTTTTTTTTTTTATACTTTAGTTTGAAACCGGGTCTCTCAAAGTTGCGGAGGGCCTCACTAAGCAGAGAGAGAGAGAGAGACAGAGAGAGATGAGGCTGGCCGCGAACCCGGATCCTCCGGTCTCCGCCTCCCAAAGTACTGGGATTACAAGCGTGCGCCACCACGCCCGGCTTTTGTAGTTTAAATATATTTGTAGTTTATAAAAATACCTCTTTTTAGTATTATTTAATAAAATTATTATTTAATTTAATTTAATTTCTGATTATTGAAATAAATTATTACACCGTGAAATCATGCAATGGAAATTACCATTAACTAACAAATGATCTATTGCATGTGCAAGTTGTTTATTTTTTTATTCTAAACACCTGGTGGAGAGAGATTTGGAAACAAGCACGATATTGTTTCCTCCAAGGAACTATAAATTCTTTTTTCATTATTGTTTAACAGCCTGCATATATAACTGCTGGTCTATATCCATTTTAACCACACCATACTGGAACACCATATTGGAACAGATATTACATCAAGCTTCACTGATAATAGCAAATGACACTCCACTTTTCATTTTTCTACTTATTATGAACAATGATACTTACTATATATACCTGTCATTATTAAAACAACCCTAATAAAGGACTTATTACATATTACATAAGTGTGATCAGAGCTATAGTGCAAATGTTATAGCTCTCAGATTATTTAAATTTAGCATTTGTGTTAAGAAACCATCTTTCCCTGCATAGTTCTCTTTTGGTATTTTTTTAGTCAGCTTTCTATTACTATCGCAAAATACCTGAGGTAATTGGCTTATGAATAGAATAGGTATATTTGGGCTTCCAATTTTGTAGCTTCCGGTCCATGATTTGGTGGTTTTGAGCCTGTCGTGAAGTCGTACATTATGGTGATCGCATGTGGCAGAGCAAAACCACTCACCTAATGGCCAGGGAGCAAAAGAGGAAGGGGAAGGGACTACAGGTGCACAATCCCATTCAAGGGCACACCCCTGATTAAAGTCCTCTCACCAGGACCTCTCTCTGAAAATTTCTATCCCCTAGCAATAGCACCACTCTGGGGACCAAGCCTTTAGCACATGGACTTTGGGGGAGAATCAAGATCCAAACTATGGCAGATATTTACTGTAGAAAACTATGACATGAAAAGTAATTAAGATGTTGTGTTCCATTAGATGGCTTCAGGTATCTGTGGTAAGGTCAGTATTGAGTAAAAGACGTTTTACTAGCAAGTGACAAGTTCTGTATTAGGACCTGTAGATACAAAATTGGAAAAAAAATGTATTCCTTGCCCTTAGGGGCAATGATTCTTCACAGGAAGCAGGAACATGTAAACTGATAGTAAGATACATCTAGCATTATAAGGTATATAAGTGAAGGGTATTTTAGAGACAAAGAAGAGAAACTAAGTTTTCTTGAATGATCTGGCTCAGGCTTTATGTGTTGGAACTAAGTCTTGATGACAGCCATTGGAAGTTTTTTTTTTTACATTTTTAATTTCTAAATGTGACACACAGTGTAAGACATATATGTGAGTTCATATATATGAGTTCATGTAGAGTGAACATCATGTAAACATCATCAAGTTAGAAGACAGAATTTTGAAATATCCCCACTTAGAAACATGAGCCTCTTGCCAGATTGCAAAGCTCTGTTTCCTCACAGATGTAACCAATATCCTGACTTAACTGAGAATTATCCTTTTGGGCTTAGAAAATATATATATATATTTCATCTACATTATATATTTACCTGTATTTATGTATATGTAAATATAAAGATACATATTTCACCTATTTCTGAAGAAGGATTACGCTGTATGTATTATTTTCTCTCTGACATCTGTGGCTTAATATTTTGTTTGCAAAATCCATCTATGTTCTTGTAGGTAGCTGTAATTTATTCATTGGAATTGCTGAATATTTTGTTAATATAACACAATTTATTGATCTATGCTATTGCTTATGGACATTTGTGTACTCCCATGTTGAGACTATTCAAAATAATATTGCAGGAGCTGTCTGTATCTATACCATTTTAAATATGACATTTCTGCACAGTACTGGATCATAAATTTTGTGTCCTCTCAGATTCACTGGATAATGCCACACTGCCTTTCCGTATGGTGTGATGAGGCTTCTTGTCCTCAGCAGAACATAGTGTTAGCAGACATTAACATTTTTACTCATTCAGCAAGTTTGTGGTTCATATCTCGTTTTAATTTACAATTCCATCATTATTAATGTTACTGGCTATTTATTTTCCCTTTTTGCAAAACGTGTGTTTAGGTATTTTTGCCCATTTTTCATCTAGATAAGTCTTGTCTTTTTCTTAATACTTTTCAGAGTTTTTGTTGTTGGTGGTGGTGTTTTGTTTTTCTAGTCCCTATTTAGTAAGGTTTTAAAAAGTATCTTTTCCCCATAAAGTGATTTATTGTTTCACTAACTTCTTGGTGACTTTTAATAAACAGATGTTCTCAATTTTCATATAGTGGAATTTAATCATTTACTTTATGATTAGTTTTTTTTCTTGGGCTGTAAACAGTTTCTACCCCCAAAATAAAGATATCCTCTTAAATAAGTTTTCCAAAGTGTTATGGATATGCATTCTCATACTCCTGCTAAACTGTATCATGAAAAAGGGAAAAGTTTGTTGTTGAAAGAGGATGAGTATGATAATCACAGCAACCTCAAACCCAGAATGTTCCTACACTCAGTCTATCAAAATCACCTTAGTTTGACCCTAGTGATACGTAGCTCTGTCTTTTTCTAAAGTTTTGCAAATTTTATGTTAGGATACATGTATTAAACCAAAAATCTTTTTCAATTTAATTTAGAGTATTCCCCTGTATTATAATGAGCGATTTTAAGCATCTCAGAATTATTATGTAAACCCAAATAGAATGTCTTAAATGTGTAAATTCTGACATTTAGTAAACATATAACCATTGGAATCAGTATTATTAGGGGATGATGGAAGGAAACCAAGAAGAAATAGGATGAGTTGATAAACTATGTGTTAATGGGAGACCAAATCGCATTTAACAGAAAGTAAATAGATGGGGTACTACAATTAAGTCAAATAATTCTTAGGTGATGTCCTAAGTAAACCTTTAAAGAAGCATACCTGAGTCCAAGGATTTACTATCTTTTTATCTAGTTCCCTTTCTTTAACTTGAAATGAACGACTCCTTATTACCCTTAATGTTTCATTAATCTCTTAAAAAATATGGCCCAAACTTTGAAAAGTATCTTAAATTGCATAAAACCAGTTTTATGCCTTAGAGTAAAATCCAATGTCATAATTACTCTTTGTCCAGTATCATTATATTTGTCTTCACCCCTTTCTTAATTGCAGTTCCATTTCTGTTTAATAGGTCCTTCCGATATTTCTGGATCTAATGTTCAGAATCTTACATATAATAACCTGGCATTTGTAATTCTGTTCCTAAGACCATTTTCCTAATGGTGGAATGAACCTCTTTGAAATATCAATATAGTTGTTGTTGTACCTTCAGTTCTAATGGAGGCCAATCTTCAGGACTGTCTACAATCACGGGCTAGTACAGAAAGCATTCCCTAGGTAAAAGACTAAGTGGTTGCATATGATTTAATAAAACCAGTGCAGTTAAAGCCGTCAAAGAAGGGATAAAACTGTATAAGTCTAATTCACTCTCCTCAATGTGGAAAACAGTATATAAGGTGTGATTATGTGCTATTTGAAAGGTTTTTGAGCATCATAAAACTAAATTTTGGAACCAATCCAATAAAAATGAAGCAAATGGATAAAGAGAAAGAAGGGTCAGGCTATAATTGGATTATAGTGGCATGAGATTTTGAAGGAAGAAAATTAGAGTACTGAATTGGGGAAGGTATAAGGAGAGAAACTAAGGAAAGAAAGTCCAGAAAGCATTTAAACCCCAGACACTGTTTTCATAATAAGAGGTTTAAATGGCTCAGTACTCACTATAGATTCACAGTAATCCATTTTGCAACATGGGGAAGTGAAATGTGTGAGGCACATTAAGGTTCTAATGCTGGCTGAGATACCTAATGGTTTATGATGTTGGATATATTACTTTTAAGTTTTCTAAGTTTTAGACTCTTCATCTATAAAGATGGAAGTTATAGTTACTTAACAGAATCTTATAAAAGCCAAATACTATCATATATTAAAAAATGCCTGTCACAGTTTTGGCATATAGTACAACTCTGACAAATATTTAACTCCCTTTCCTCTTTCCATTTCCTATTATTGGGATTTTTATCCAGTTGTGTGATAAAGTCTGAGATAAATATATCATGAGACAGTTTTCTTAATTTTTTTTTCCTGCAGGGAGATTAAATCCTTAGTACCTTGGAATAAAACTTTATTCAATAGTTATTTTTAAAGTCTAATCTCTATTGAGTACTTTCTATGTACATCAGATATTCTGCCTGAGATATCACACTTAATTCTTCTAGCAATTTTATGTGTTATTACTATCATCCTCTTTCATAGATTTGATCATTACATAGAGGAAGTAGGTGATAAGCTGGGACTAAAAACTAGGTATGTCTCATTCTGAAGCCCAGGACCTTTAACAACTAAAAACTAAATTCTACTGCTTAATTGCTAGTCATCAGCAAAGAGTTGTATGTTTTCTCTCATATGTGTAAGTTAGAGAGGAATCGGGTAAGAAAAGAGACCTCAGATAAAGGAGTAGAGACTCCAATGGAGTGATGGAGGTGGATTAGGGAAGGGGAAAGGGGGAAAGGAGAAAGAATGAAAGTAACAGTTTAAATAATGCTATGTACATATACAAAATTGTCAATACCAATCTCATTGACACATTTGGGGAAGAGGAAAGAGTGGGATAGGATCCAGAAGGAAACACACCAAGCGTTGTGTGCACATATATTCCTATCACACTATACCTCACTTTGATGTATAATTACAGTACACTAATGAAAGGATATTAAAAATTGATAGTCATCAATGGTGTTAACATTTATAGGTTACAGATTTAAGATATGTTTGTTTTCCAGAGAGAAAGACAGAGAGGGGATATCAAGACAGTGTGACATGCATATGATTGGTTTTTATTCTCTTTCTAACTTTGTGAACTGGTCCAAGCAGCAGTGTCTCTCAGCCTTATATTTTGCAGGGTAAAATTGGATAAATATTCCTATCTGCGGTGTTATTTTTAGGTTGAAATGAAATTATGTTTGTGGGTGGTGTCTAAGCACGTTTGTATGTAGAGTGTATAGCATAGCACTATTCTTGGCAGGGTAAGAAAATGAGCTGCCAGTTTTTATAGATTGAAAATATTTGAATCATAATGCCTCATGATGACTGAAATAAAAAGTGAACCACTTTATTCCAATGCCAATAATATCAGCAGAGTTGGAACTAAGAATTACAAATCCTGGGGAAATATAAAGACAGCTATTCGAAAGCACAGGAGAATGACCAAAAGAAAGCAGAAACGGCAAGAGATTTGACCCTTACAGAAGACAACTGGAGCCGGGTGAGGTTCAGATTGAAAGAGCTTTTTGTCAGAAGACATTTCCCAGCTCACAGGATACCAGGTGGCTAGAATTCAAGACAAAAGCCAGAGACATAGTGGCTGGAGGAGTCAGATGATGAGGTTTAAGTTTACAAGAGTAGCTTGAAAGTATGAAGGAATCCAGCAAACGTGGAAATCAGAGGGGAGAAACCTCAACTCTGCAAATGAACTCAAATCTTTGGTTCATGCATCAACAGTACTTACTTAAAGGAAGTTTCATGCATCCTAAACCATCCTAACAGCTGGGAGGCTGAAAGAACTGAGTGAGCTTCGCAGCTGTCCACAACATGAGAGGCACACCATGGAGTCAGACCAGCCAAGCTGACTGCCAGAACTAAAAAATGACATTCTTCAAAGGCAAACAACAGTATCCAGAGTTTATTATATATCCACAAAGTTCAGTTTAAAATTGAAAGTATAATATATGTGCAAAGAGCTATTCTAAATATTACCTAGAGTGGAGAGAAAGCAGTTAGGATTCAACAAACCATGAACAATATGAGGTAGCCAAATGTTACATTTAGCAGCTGGATTCAGTATATTCAAGATTTTGAAGAAAAATATGTTTATACTGAAATAACACGTTCAGAATGTAAGTGTCTCTCTGTATAGTGAGAGTACCAAATGGAAATTATAGAACTGAGAAATAAAACACTGAAAGTTAAATTTTTAGTAGGTAGATTTTAACAAGATATGGGAGAAGAAGGCAGTAAGTAAATTTGAATTCAAACCAATAACAATTATCCTAACTAGAGAAAGAAAAATAATGATTTAAAAAACCCAGAAACTCAGGAACATATGGGATCATATGACATAGTTTGCCATATATGTATTTGGAAATATAAAAAGAGACGAGAAAAATGAGACCAAAAATACATTTGAAAAATAGACAAAGATTTCAAAATTGAGTGAAAATAAGGAATTTGAATAACTAAGTAGGTGAACAAACTCAAAAGGAGGATATAGAGCAAAAAGCAATGAGCTAGATATATCAGAGTAAAATTTTAAAAAAATGAAAGATGAATAGAAACAATTGAACACAAATAGATATTAAAAAGATACATTACATACTGGATGAAAATAACTACTTTTATTCAGAAAATATAATACAAAAGACAATGAAAAGATATTTTTGAAATATTATGAAAAATCGTACATGTCTGTCTTCTAAGAATCCTGTAGCTAGTGAAATATATATAAATAATTGAAAAAATATACTCTGTCTCTGGATTGAAATGTTTAATAGTATTAAGAGTTTAATTCTTCCCAAATTTATGTATTCAGTGAAATACTGATCATAATCTTAACACATTTTATATAAAATAACAAAATGATTAAAAAATTCATGGATGGCTGGGCATGGTGGCGCACGCTTGTAATCCCAGTACTTTGGGAGGCGGAGACCAGAGGATCCGGGTTCGCGGCCAGCCTCAGGTCTCTCTCTCTCTCTCTCTCTCTCTCTCTACTTAGTGAGGCCCTCTGCAACTTCGTGAGACCTGGTTTCAAAATAAAGTATAAAAAATAGGGCCAGGGGTGTAGCGCGGAGATAGAACGCCCCTGGGTTGAATCCCCGGTACCGCAAAAAAAAAAAAAAATCCTGGATGTTCCTATCAATCTGAACTTCATCATGATGTAAAATTACAATGCACCAATAAAACTATATTAAAGATACATATATACAAGTCATAGGATAACCAAAACAATCTTGAAAATCATACCTATATTTGGAGCATTTATACTACTTTACATCACAATTAAACTAAAGCCAGAGTAGTCTATACAGTATACGATTGACATTAGAAGAAAAATACACAGCCAAATCAGAAGAGTAAGATCAATTATATATTTTAGCAAAGTTGACAAAACATTTGAAGTGGTAAAGAAAACATTGTCAACCCATGGGTTTGAAACCGTTCAACTGAATGTATATTTGTGTATGCATGTATGTGTCACACTGCATACAAGTATCAATTTATGGTGCATCATAGATTCAATCTATAATTCTTTTAATAGAATGCAAAAGTATATCTTCTTGAAAAGTAGTTTCATAAAAAAGACACATAAAATTGAAGCACAGGGGCACACACGAGGTAAAAATGCATAAAATCTATATTGGGCAAAGGTTTAACTAGATTATATAAAGAACTCCTATAAATTAATTTGCTGAAAAGGACAACCTAATAGAACAGAAAAAGACACTTAGATCATACAGGAAGATGCATGAGCTGACAGGTAGTACTTGGTAATTATTCAAAGTTGTATCCTAGATTGGATTGTCGACGGAGGAAAAAGAAGCATCAAGAGAATCAGGAGAGCCGGGTGTGGTGGCGCACGCTTGTAATCCCAGTACTGTGGGAGGCGGAGACCAGCGGATCCGGGTTCGCGGCCAGCCTCAGCTCGCTCTCTCTCTCTCTCTCTCTCTCTCTCTCTTCCTTTCCCTCTCCCTGTCTCTCTCTCTCTCTCTTTCTACTTAGTGAGGCCCTCCGCAACTTCGTGAGACCCGGTTTCAAAATAAAGTATATAAAAAAAAATAGGGCCGGGGGTGTAGCACGTAGGTAGAACACCCCTGGGTTCAATCCCTGGTACCGCAAAAAAAAAAAAAAAAAGAAAAAAAAAGAGAATCAGGAGGATACAATTATATTAAAGTGTTGAATTCCCTAATTTTGAAAATTATGGTGTGGTTAAATAAGAGAATTCCTTTGTTAACAGAAATATTCACTACAGAGTGTGTATGAGGGAGAATGAGAAAGATAAAGCAAATGGAGCACAATGTAAAGAATTAATGTATCTTGACAAAAAGGTGTACTAGACTCTGTAAAATTTTCACAAATATTCTATAAGTGTGAAATAAACTGAAATAAATAGCTAAAAACAAGTATATACAACTGACTTTTTCCATTACTGTTTGCATATTATATTTCTGTTTCTCTGGAAAGCCAAGACTAATTCTCTATTAATACAAAAAATATTTGAAAAAAAATGTTTCCCCTCTTAGAAAATACAAAAGCATATGACATTAATTAAATAGAGGAAATTAACTAAATCCATTATGACAGAGCAAAATAAAAGATTGTAATTTTTTTTTTTTTTGCTGTATGTGGGATTGAACCCAGGGGCGTTCTACCTCCACACTACACCCCCGGCCCTATTTTTTTATACTTTATTTTGAAACTGGGTCTCATGAAGTTGTGGAGGGCCTCACTAGGTAGAGAGAGAGAGAGAGAGAGAGAGAGCGAGCTGAGGCTGGCCACGAACCCGGATCCTCCGGTCTCCGCCTCCCAAAGTACTGGGATTACAAGCGTGCGCCACCACGCCCGGCAGTTGTAAATATTTTAGATAGAACTTTTATAAACCCTCAAGCACACGGTTTATTAATGTCCCAACCTATTGTGGTTATTCTGCTCTGTATTTTCTGTAAGGATTAAAATAAATTCATGTGAAGTGGTGCGAGAGTCGTGAAAGTGGAAGCCAGATGGAAGAAAATACGAATCACTAAAAATGTATTTAAATATTGAATGTTACTATGTGCTCATTAGAAAAATATTGACAATAAATATCCCTGAATGTTATAATTAGAGAGATTTGAATAGTGATATTATTGTATAGGAAATTGATATTATCATAAACACCAGCAACTAAGTAATTATTTCTCAACAAATCACTTCCCTTTATACCCTTGTCCCCTGTGTCTTTTTATTTAATCTTATCAGTTTTCACACCCTGCTCTGTTTCTGAAGCAGAGGAATGAATTTTGATTTGGTGCCAGTGTAGATTTACATGCATCTATTCTGCCTAAAATATAGCTCTCCATATTATCATGAATGTTTAAATTTTAAATGTATACTAATCAATTTACAGATAACTTTTTCATATACTATATTTATAAAAACATGGGTGTTCTTTAATCAGAAATTTATTTTACCTCATAAATGCTAATTTAATGTTATTTTTGTGTGTGGTACTAGAGATTGAACCCAGGGGTATTCTATCTCTGAGCTACACCCCCAGCCCTATTTTATTTTTTATTTTGAAACAGGGTCTTGCTAGGTTGTGGAGGGCCTAAGTTGCGGAGGCTGGCCTCGAACCTGCGATCTTCCTGTCTCAGCCTTACAAGTATTAGGATTACAAGTGGGCACCACCACACCTTGTTAATTTAACCTTAAAATTCCCTTTTCAATGCACTTTTAAATATGTCCTGAGATGCATTTTAAGGTTTATTTTATGTTTAAGAAAACACTCTGTTCATATTTGCTATCATATTTACATTCACATTTTTAAGAATCCTTAGTTTTTAGTGACTGGCACAAATTATTCAGACTAAAATATGTTTTATTTCCTTAAATACACTTTTATATTATTAAAATATTATTTTTTACACTCAAATAAAAAAGAAATCTGCTCCCATTCTATATGTTAGCTATAATGTTTGGTTTCCTAGAAAACTTTGGCAAATTATTTTGACAGATTGGATCATTCAAAGACTTTAAGTAATCATAGGTTTTAAAAATAATTGTAGCCGGGCGTGGTGGCGCATGCTTGTAATTCCAGTACTTTGGGAGGCGGAGACCAGAGGATCCCGGTTCCTGGCCAGCCTCAGATCTCTCTCTCTCTCTAGCTCTGTCTCTCTCCCCCTGTCTCTCTCTCTCTACTTAGTGAGGCCCTCCGCAACTTCATGAGACCCGGTTTCAAAATAAAGTATAAAAAATAGGGCCAGGGGTGTAGCGTGGAAGTAGAATGCCCCTGGGTTCAATCCCCGGTACCGCAAAAAAAAAAAATAATTTTATCATAAATTAAATGAAAATGCATAATTTGACATTATATATGTCAAATGTTATATATATGCAGTGAAAGGAATATTCATATTTCTCTAATTCCTGAGGCATTTTAAATTTTTCTAAATTGTTCATGTCTACCAATAGCTGTCTGAGAATTCAAATGAATGTCTAAATTACTATCTACTTGAAAAACTTATTTTTTTATTAAAAACTTTTAGAAATCCCTGTTTTCAAAGGACTTAGTCAAGATCTCATTTTATAAGAAATCAAAATTCACCAAAAACTTTTTGATCTGATTGCCTTTCCTGTGTGAAACTCAATTATGATTCTCTTATTGGGAATTAGGAATTTATTCCCTGAATGACAATATGGGTCAAGATCACCTTTATGCTTGTTAGAGAAGATGCTCATCCAGAGACCTTTAGCTTAATGACCCAGCTTCTTCTGCAGAAGTTACAGTCTGGGACCACACAGGAACTTTTGAAGCTTCATTAGCCTTTTAGGCCACAGGGGAGGCATTAAATTAACAAAAAAGGAAAGAAAGAAACAAAATCTGAAGTCAATAATCTCAGAGACCCTGGTGTGTGGATTGCTTAGCTATGCAACACGACGTGGAGTCATGTTTTGGTAAATTTTGCATGACTTCTGCTGTCATTTAACTTTTGAACATGTCTAAATCTGCTGAACGGTATTCTATGGTAATAACTTTCTGCAGTTAGACAATTATTGTGTCATACTCGTCACACCGTGAACTCGAAACACCTTTTCTGCAAAGTGGAAGTTGGCTCTCATAAGGCTGAGAAAGTAGTTGGGGATTAAGCGTCTAAATCTCAAGAGAGAAATGAAAGACAAAGTCATGAATTTGGATGTCATGGTGACTGGTTAAAAAGAAAAATGACATGAATGAGGTCACCCAGGAAGAGTGTTTAAAATAAAAAATCCAGGGAGCAGAAGGTAAGACTTTTGAATCTCCAAATCAGAGTAACAAGAGATATGGTAGTGTATTAGTTAGGGTTCACTAGAGTAAAAGAACTCACAGGGTGTGTATACGGCAAAAGGGGGTTCATTAAATGAGCTTACAGTCCAAAGCAGTCCCAAGTGGCCTCCTGTATGCAGAGAGCCAGAGGACCCAGCAAGCTGGTCCAGTGGTCCCAGAGCTGGAGTCTCAGAACAGGAGTGACTGAAAATGCAGTCCCAGTCCAAGAAGGATGGTGAAGGTCCAGTTTGAAGAGCATAAGGGCTGAAGGCTGATATTCCAGGCGAGAGCAGACGGGCTTTTCTCAGGAAGAACCACACATGCCCTCATGCAGCTTTCTTTTTTTAATCCAGGTCCCGCGCCAATCAGAGCAGTGCTGCCCACAGGCAGGGCAGGACTTCCCCTTCAGTCTGTTGTTACATAAGCCAACCATTTCATCAACACACCCAAAGTCACGTAATCTTAGGTGTTTGATAATCCAGTCAAGTTGACAATCCAGATTAACCAACACAGGTGAGTAAACATGGAGAGAATAACAGAAACTGAGCGGACATTCAACAATAGTGACAAATGGAACAGAGAAGCTGTTATCAGACATATTTAAGGGTAGAGTTTAGGGTTAGCAATTAGGAGCTCAGTGGATACCTCAAACAGACACCTTTCAGTGATAAACCATGAATTAAATTAGAGCTGGATGTGGTGACACACACTTGTAATCCCAGTACTTGGAAGGCTGAGACAGGAGGATCACAGGTTCGAGGACAGCCTCAGAAAGTACTGAGACTCATCAACCTAGTGAAACCCCGTTTCAAAATAAAAATAAAATAGGGCTGGGGGTGTAGCTTGGAGGTAGAATGCCCCTGGGCTCAATCCTCAGTACCACAAAAAATAAAAATAATAAATAAATTAATAAATTAATTAATAGGACAGCCATAAACAGTGATAAACAGAGGAGTTTAACACATAATTGTAATTATTACAGTCTGGTAGACTTTTATTTCAAGAACTTTGCTGTAAAAGGAAAGATGTGATAGCAAATAAGGTTAGTCTGATCTAGTACACAAAAAGGTTACGTGTATTGATTGCCAAAATTTTGAAATTAAACTTTAAAAATTAGGAGATTAATGGGAATCAAAGATGTGGCAGAGCTGGGCGTGGTGGCGCACGCTTGTAATCCCAGTACTTGGGAGGCTAAGACCCGAGGATCTGGGTTCATCGCCAGCTTCAGCTACTTAGTGAGGCCCTTTGCAACGTAGTGAGACCCTGTTTCAAAATAAAGAATTAAAAAATAGGGCTGGGGATGTAGCTTGAAGATAGATGCCCCTGGGTTCAATCCCCAGTACCACACACACACAAAAAAAGATGTGGTAGATGTTCACTGCCCCAAGCTTTCCTAATGCTCCCTGCTGTCTCAGTTGTCCTGGACAAGCCACAGGGACTGTGGTATCCCCAGGATCCAGTAACTAAAAGGAGCTCTTAGTTCAATGGAGACCTCAGGCTCAGACTCCAGCTCTTGTATAGTGTTATAGCTACAGAGTTGTTTTAATACCACCCCAGGAGAGAGTATGAGATCAGAGGAGGTTTTGGGTTTTGGTCTTGTTTCAAAGAGAGGTATTATGCGTGTTTACAGAGTGAAGGAAGGCTTGCGTAGAGACCTAAATCAAGAGGAGAGGGGGTGGGAGAAGAACCGAAGGTGCACAGAAGTGGATAGAAGCTTTGTTGGGGAGGAGATAGTCATTCCTCTGGGATGGATGGAATGACAGAGAATGAGTATGGACAACTTTGTGAAATGGTGAGTAGGAAGATGACACCTCCTAGTTTTTCTAGTCAAGGTCTTTATTTTAGGTGTGTGTAAATTCAGAGATACTATCATCACTAGGCAAAGAATGGCAGTGGGGCAGGAAGCTCGGGCAATGGTAAACATTTCCCATTATTAATGTGAGTCAGCTGCTCTTCTTAGGGATCCCCTATCATTGAATAGATTTTAAGGTGGGGATAAAATACTAGTATATGTTTCATTCCTTTAATTAAAAAAATGTATCTCAAGAAAGAGCAATAACCTTAACAACATCAAATATAGCCCTCGGCATTTCCCATTTTCTTGCATTCCTACCTATTAATAATTAAATATTTGTTAGTGATAGGTTTTACAAAAATGCAATTACTCCATATTCTATGTGTATTAAACCTTAATTTTTCTTACTTATCAACATGTAGTAGTCTTTCCAGTAGTTTGATGTGTAAATATCCAACTCATATTTGTAAGTAGTTGCATAGTATTTGATAATAGGCTTTTACTAAATGAAGTTCATCATTTCACTCTTAATGCATACATCTTTGTAAACACATTGGGATCCTATAAGGCTCACTCATATTTTTATATTTATATTGCTTAGAACTTCAGTATTTAAGAAGATATTTTCCAAAGGGTTTTTAGCAGTTTATATTTCCAGGCGATCTATGAAAACCCATTTTTCTGCATCCATATTAGCATTACTAATAGTAATTGTGAAGAGTATTACTTTCTGGCTGCTTTGAGGTGGAGGGTAGAAATGTGGGCCAACACTCAATTTTTCTTTACATATATAACTAACAGAACATTCATAAATATTGCCAAATATTTGTGTAGGAAGTTTCCTGACTATAGAGAAAACAAGCTGGACCAACGATCCTTCATCCTGCAGCACTCTGGGAACATGGTCTAGTATTCTTGTTTAGAAACATATGCATACACAGTAGCCTTCCCTGCTGGTCAGAGCTGAAATCAGAGATTCATAATCTGTGAAGACATTATTTCAATTAACCTGAATTATGAATCATCATAAGAGGGGTGACATTGATTCCTTTTGAGATAGCATTTATTCAGTATATTTAAGGCCTCGGAATTTTGCTGATGCAAAGTTCATACACAATTTCATGATAATGAATAAAATCTAAATGAGAGTTGATGGCCACAAAAGCCATCTACCACGGTCTGGAACTTGCTATTTATAATCACTCTGCTTCTAGATTCTTGGTTCTTTATGTGCCAGCACCATTCCTGATATCTGACAGGTATGTACAATCTGTCTGAAGCACTGAGTGACATTGGATGAAATTAGAATTCTTATTTTTATACTTCTATTGGTGCATTATACTCTCACATCATAATGTAGTTCATAGTGATACTGCCATACATGCACACAGGACTTTGTAATGTGTTTGCCCATCTCTGCTTGAGAAAGTCATATTCAACTGACAGGGCCCAAGTCTGCGGTAATTTTTTCCTGGTGTACTTCTAAACATTTTCTTTTCTATATTCCCACTTTTTCAATTAGCTATTATATATACATATACATATATATACATACATACATATATACATACATACATATAATGCATAAATATATCTGTAGCAGTACTGGGGATTGAACCCAGGGGCATTCTGCCTCTGAGCTACACCCCCAGCCCTATTTTTTATTCTTTATTTTGAAACAGGGTCTCACTAAGTTGCAGAGGGCCTCACTAAGTAGCTGAGGCTGGCTGCGAACCTGCGATCCTCCTGTCTCAGCCTCCCAAGAAATGAGATTACAAGCGTGCACCACAACACCTGGCTTTAGCTATTATATTTTTATTATCACTATGGCTATACATATTTGTCTCTCTTACTAGATTCCAGGAGTTTTGAGATGAGGGACTTTGTCTTGCTCATCTTTCTCTTTAACAACCATTTGTATCATCTGACACCTGTCTTAATGGCTCACACCTCGGAGACACTCAATAGCAGTTGAATGAATGAACGAATGTGTGGGTGATGGAGTAGACTTGCTAAATCAGGTTGGGGAAGGTACAACTGTCAATGTCCTTAGCTGGTTATAAATCCTGGGAAAATTGTATTAGGGGCTTCAGGAATAATGAAGCTTGCATTCGGCCAAATGCCCTCTCATAAAACTTTCTGGGAATAAAACAGGCCAGTAGATCACACAAACAAAATGTTAGACTACAAGAAAAGCTGGCCTTGTTTGTTCTACTCCCCTGGAAGTTAACTACATTTGACCACGTGATTTCATATTTATGATAAATTTTCTATTGGTTCATCACAGATATGCAACTGAAGTATTTTATTTAATTAGGGGGGTTTCTAATGCTAGTACACAGTGAGTTAGAGAATGTTATTTTTTGTGATTTTAAAAAATACATTTAGCAGGAATGATGGTGCATGCCTATAAGCCCAGTACTTAGGAGGCTGGGACAGGAGGGTTGCAGGATCAAGGATAGCCTCAGCACTGTAGCAAGACTCTCAACAACCTAGTGAGATGCTGTTTTAAAACAAAAAATTAAAAAAGAGCTAGGGATGTAGCTAAAAGGTAGAATTTCCACTGAGTTCAATCCCCAGTACCACCCTCCCCACACATACACACAAACAAAAAAGATGCTTTAAATATTAGCTAAGCTGGGTGTGGTGGCACAGGCCTGTAATCCTAGTACTTGGGAGGCTAAGAAAGGAGGATCGCAGGTTCAGGGCCAGTCTCAGGAACTTAGTGAGGTCCTTCACAACTTAGTGAGACCCTGTTTCAAAAATAAAAGAATAAAATAGGGCTGGGGGTGTAGCTTGAATGTAGAATGCCTCTGGGTTTATCAGTCCCCAGTACCACACACACACATACACACAAAAATTAGCTAATAGTCAAGTGTCAATTTTAAACACAGGACTTATTTTTAATTAAAACCAAATATTGTATATTGATTAGAAAAATGTCTACTGGTACTAGCACAACCTGAGTCTGGAATAATATATCTCATTTTAAAAACCCTGGTAACGTGCTGCCTTTTAGAAATTCTTTCATCTCATAACTGTAGATATATCCCTGAGAACCAGAAAAATGTGATCATAATATTTTGAATTGATTATTTTCTACCACTTCTGGAATTGTACTATATATATATATATATATATATATATATATATATATATTTATTTGTGACGAGGTGTGAAAGCTAGTCTCTCTGCAGATGCTAATACATACAGAACAATCCATATATGAATTCTGAAGGAGCCTAGAGGGAAGAGCTTTTTCACATAGACAGATGAATTAGGATACTTAGCTGACAGGGTCATCACTACATTTCTTATCGGAAAAATGGATTTCTACTGCAGGGCTCAAAAATATTAAAAAAAAATCCTCATGTAGGCTGTAGCATTCAATGAATCATGTCATAAATTGAATGGAGAGAGGATCTGAGCATGTCTTGCAGAATATGGAGTGAGAAAGGGTCCTGCAACATCAGGCATGCTAGATAAAGAAAAATGTCTTATGCCAGCAAAGAGAGCTCTTGGGCCTGAGGTAGAAAATGGAATGGCTACATTTAAGTGAATGCTTCAGTAGTCTTTTAAGTCAATACAAAAATTAAAATTGTCTACTTTTCAAAGTAATATATTGTGCTAAATGTTGTTTATATCTTATTTATTATTATATTTATTTTTCTCCACGTAAAGATGATGGATAGAAATCCAATTATTGTGGAAGAAGTCAGTTTTAACAAGGTGGCCAGTGAATAATACTAGTGGTATTTACTTTTTGCAAAAGTATCTTAAAAGCAGATTTATAACCACAATTTAGAATAGCTTAGAAAGCCAATTGAAGGGAACAAAAAAGAAAGCGAGGAAGGAAAAGCAGGAAGGGAGGGAGGGAGAGAGGGAGGGATTCTGAGGTAGGATAAACATTAAATGCAATTACAAACTATTTCATTAAGTCGTTCAACATATGGGCAGCCTGCAGTCCTATTTAATTTGTCAAGATGTGCTATGTTTTAAAGATATTGTAGTGTCAGCTGAACTTAGTGATTCATACATTCCATAGCATAACAAAAGGTTCAGTTTGTGCCTGGGAAGATTAACCATTTTGAAGGAATTGTCTGAAATTTTGTTCCACTTTTCACTGTGGTTCTGTGGATGTGGCCTTGTTGTAGTGTAGTAATTTAATGCTTTAATTTTTTTCATGCCATACACCCCTAAACCTTGAAGCATTAGAGCATGCTCTAAAATTCAGAAAGGATTTCTTTAGTTCATAAATATTAGGGTTTAGAGCAAGGAATGGGAACATATTTATCAATATGTAATTCATTTGTCATTTATCTGATTGATGGATTAGGCAAATCTTTATTTCAAAAGATTATCATTTAAAAATATTTTGTTTGTCTTTAAATATTCAAAAATTCTATAATTTGAATTATAGTGTGACCAATAGTGAACAATGTTGTTTTTCCAAAGGAACTTAAGGGGCAAAAGACTCCTAAGAATTATAATTATTTTACATATGTGCTCTCTAGGTTGCTGAAGAGTCTTGCTATGCTGCTGAGGCTGGCCTCAAACATGCAATCCTTCTGTCTCAGCCTCCAAAGTACTCGGACTCCAGATGTGTACCACCACGCCCAGCTGACACATGCTTTTTAAAAGTTGAATTACCTTTCAGGATACCTTTTAATCATCCAGCTAAATGGATTTCTCTTAATACCCTAAAATGAAAGTAGATTAGCATAATATGAATCGGTCCATTTTGTATTAATTAATGCTTTTGTGCTACTAGTTGTGTTACTTGTTTGGCAATATTCCAATGACTGTTTACTTGTTTCTTTTACTTTTCATTTTTTTAAGGGATCATTTGAATAGGAAACACAAATCACCCATAGTCATGGTTGTTGATTGTGATATCATTCATAGTTTTAAAGTTGAATACTGAACATTTATTGACTATTTTGTGTCAAGCTCCTCTGTGCTGTACACAAGGAGAAAAACAAAGTATAATGAATAATGATCTTCATGTGTTTAGGTATATGCAGTCAATATTCTAAGAAAGACAAATATACACATAGAACTCCAAATAAGCTAAAATCTCAAACTTTCATAATAGAGACATAAACATGTGTTGCAGGTTTATGAAGGAGAGAAATATTTTGGCTGAAATATCACATGCAAAGCAAACCATTGGAGTTTAGAAACAGGAGTCAAATTGGCCAGTATGCGAAGGATCAGAGATGTTGCAGGAGGAGGGAGATGCACGAACAGAGACTACAGGGAAGAACCACAGAGCTAGTAGGATTAGCTGAAAGGAGGGAACCTCTTTCTTTTTCTTTTTCTTTTTTTTTTTTTTTTGCTGTACTGGGGATTGAACCCAGGGGCATTCTACCTCTGAGCTACACCCAGCCCTATTTTTTTATTCTTTATTTTGAAACGGGGCCTCACTAAGTAGCTGAGGCTGGCCTCGAACCTGGATCCTCTGGTCTCAGCCTCCTGAGTACTGGGATTACAAGCATGCGCCACCACACCTAGCTGAACCTCTTTCTTTTAATAAACTAAGGCTAAGTTTTAAAAGACAGTGCAACAATATTGACTTGTCCATAATAGTTTTATTGAATTTTAACTCTTACTAGTGTAGTAAGTTAATATTAGTAAATTAGTATTTAATCGATCTTAACATGAAAACTGAATTTGATGTTTAAATATAACTTATAAGCAGGTTTAGGACACCTAGATCCATTTGAAGTGTGAAGTTACAGAGAACTAATACTTGCCTATTTATATGTCTCCATCATTCAACTTTCAGTGGTCATTTACTGAGCACAAACTGAAGGAGAGAACTCAGTACAATTGTGTTTCTTTTTTGGGGTGTGGGCGTGCTGGGGATTGAACCCAGGACTACACCCTGGTGTGTGGCTACTGAGCTACACCCCCAGCCCTTTTTCATTTTTTTGTTTTGAAATAGGGTATAGTTTGCTGAGGCTGGCCTCAGATCTGTGATCCTCCTGTCTCAGCCTCCCAAGTACTGGGACTACAGGCATTTCACAGCACAATGTGTGAGCACTAGACACTTCTGCAAGTGTAGTCAAATATTATTTCTCCTTCAGACATTCTCCCATTTCCTTTCATTAAATTGTACAATTTCATCTCAATTCCTTTAAAGAAAATTTTAGAAATACTCTAGGGAGAAATAATAATTTTTTCCCCATTTATGGGACTTAAAGAGACATTGACCAAATGGAAAATATTAATGGGAAAATATAGTTATTCTGATATTAGAGAAATTATTGGAGTGGAGCCTAAGTTCAAATAAGAGGTATATGCTTCATTAGAAATTTGTGCAGCTGGCCGGGCGTGGTGGCACACGCTTGTAATCCCAGTACTTTGGGAGGTGGAGACCGGAGGATCCGGGTTCGTGGCCAGCCTCAGCTCTCGCTCTCTCTCCCCCTGTCTCTCTCTCCCTCTCTCTCTCTCTGTCTCCTTAGTGAGGCCCTCCGCAACTTCGTGAGACCCGGTTTCAAAATAAAGCATAAAAAATAGGGCCGGGGGCATAGCGCGGAGGTACAACGCCCCTGCGTTCAACCCCTGGTACCGCAAAAAAAAAAAAAAAGAAAGAAATTTGTGCAGCTGAAGTACATGCAAAAATATAATTGACAATCATACCATTACTAAAAGCAGGGAATCTAAAAACAGATTCCATCTTGGATAGGTATTAAACAGGTTTCTAAATATATATTTATATGCTCCACACACATAGACTAAGATAGAATAGATTATGAAATTTACGGTAATATATCAGAGCTTGATTGAAAAAATGCTGTGTTAAAAAGAGAGCCTATACAATAAGGCTGCCCAGTGTTCTGCTTTCCCTCAGCTGTTGAGTTTTATGCTCCTGGTTTATTATTCAGAGGTGGAAAATGATCTTTTCCCCAAAGATTCGATATAATACTATTTCTTTGTTTCCACATTTCAAAATGAAGAAAAATAAGTAGGATCAAAAGAATATTGGTTAGAACGTAATTTAGTCTATGTAATAGGAGGGAGATGAAGAAGTATTTAATAACAGATTAGTAATTAAAACAAATTTTCCCTTATTCTTCTTGGTAGTATAATCAGAAATTACATCTTCTGGTTCAGTCACCTCTGAGATTATTTCCTAAAGAGAGACATGTTTGGGGAATACATTTTAACTCATTTTATTTCCAAAATAAGTGCCTTTTTATGACCATAAATCTGATTTTTTAAAATAGATATTTTTTATGGCCTTGCAGTCCAAAGTAGAGTGTGGAGTGTTAGACTCTTTCCATCACCCTGGAGAACACTATTCTAGCTGTACAAATAATTTAATATCTAGGTATTGAAGTAGTTCCTTTGCTGTTATCATATAATTATTTCATGTAATTTTCTGTTCTTAGGAAAGTGAAGAATTCAGTTCACAGTGAGAGAAGAGACTACTTCTTTTCAGTCCTCCATATAAGAATTTTAAGTGCCAGTTGCAACAAGTTTGATACCAAATATTTGAATGCTGGTTTTCATTTGAATGTCAATTTTGTTCCTTATTTACTTGCACCTTGAAAAAGCAACTTGTTTTGTTTTATTAAGGAGAAAACACAAGCCGGGTGCAGTGGTGTGCACCTATAATCCCAGTACTTGGGAGTCTGAGACAGGAGGATCACAGGTTTGAAGTCAGCCTCAGTAACTTAGTGAGGGTCTCAACAATTTACTGAGAAGCCAGGCGTGGTGGCACACACTTGTAATCCCAGTACTTGGGAGGCTGAGACAAGAGGATCCAGGTTCGCAATCAGCCTCAGCTACTTAGTGAGGCCCTCCGCAACTTAGTGAGACCCTGTTTCAAAATAAAGAATAAACATTGGGCTGGGGGTGTAGCTCGGAGGTTGAATGCCCTGGGTTCAATCCCCAGTATCAAAAAACAAAAACAATTTACTGAAACCCTGTTTCCAAATGAAAAATAAAAATAAAATAAAAATAGGGTTGGGCGTGTAGCTCGGAGGTAGAATGCCCCTGGGTTCCATCTCCAGTACCACAAAAAAAAAAGAAAAGAAAAAAGAAAGCACAATTCTTTAGTGAGCTCCCTCAGTTCATTTGGTATATAAACCTGGCCAAAAGTTGTTTATTAATTTTTAATTGGTAGGTTATTTATCACTTGCTCTTATCTATCAAATCAGTAGTAGAAACGAGACATTTAAGATGGAAGTGACTCATTCCTATCCTCAGAAGGCTTTAATAGTGGGGGAGTAAATGCAGCGAGAGAGCAGGACACATGGGAGGATGCCTGGGAGGGGCCTTGGATACAAGTAGGGTTTTCTTTCAGGGGCAGGCTGTGTCTAATGCAGTGAAAAGAGGGGAGTGAAAATGGAGGAGAAAGGAAGTAGAAGAGGACACGGACGAGGTTAGAGAAGATGATGTTTTCAAGTGCTTCAGCTTCTTTCCTAAGTGAGGAATGTCTGTGGGTAAATGAATTAGGGATTTCTTAAATGAATTAGGAATCTCTTAAACCACAGTAGTAAAGATGTCTGACAGATTCTAAATACTATCATCTTGCTTCTGCTACAGAGATAATCCAATGAGTGATTCACTAAAGAGTGCTGGATAGTTTAAAGAAAATTCTTTTTTTTTTTTTTCGGTACCGGGGATTGAACCCAGGGGCATTCTACCTCCGCGCTACACCCGGGCCTTTTTGTTTTTTTATACTTTATTTTGAAACCGGGTCTCATGAAGTTGCGGAGGGCCTCACTAAGTAGAGAGAGAGAAAGAGAGAGAGAGGGAGAGACAGGGAGAGAGAGAGAGAGAGAGAGAGAGAGAGAGAGAGAGGGAGAGAGAGCACGAGCTGAGGCTGGCTGCGAACCCGGATCCTCCGGTCACCGCCTCCCAAAGTACTGGGATTACAAGCGTGCGCCGCCACGCCTAGCAAAGAAAATTCTTAGGCAAGTAATTTATAAGGTATTACAACTGTTGCCTAGTATAAGAAATAGCATTTTTGTTTTTCTCAGGTATTTTTAAAATTTTTATAATTGTGTTGGTTCATTGTAATTATAAAACACAGTGAAATTCAAAGCAATACACTCATGTAAGCACACGTCTCTTCATGTGTTGCTCTGGGTTTCACTATGCTCCTTCCAGCCTCCCTTCCTGTACATATTAGTGAGATTGGTAGTGAAACCTTCATATAGGACCATAATATTATTTAATTTAATCAATTCCTCAAGCCCCCCTTTCTCCTCCCCATCTTCCCTCATCCCCATATCCTATTTTTCCACTGATTCCTATCCTCTGAAGTCCCTTTTCTTTCCTATTTCTCTCTAACTTCCACATATGAAAGAAAAATATTACCCTTGACTTTCTGAGACTGGTTGATCTCACTTAGCATAATGTTCTCAAGTTCCATTCATTTTACTACAAATGACATAATTTTGTTCTTCATATGCCTAAAACTTCATAATGTATATATATATATATATATATCATATTTTCATTATCCATCCATATTGTTAATGGATACCTAGGTTGCTTTCATAATTTGGCTATTATGAATTGTGCTGCTAATAAACATGGGTGTGCAAATATAGTACTATATTTTGGAAAGATACTAAGAAGTGATGTAGCTGGGTCATATAGTGGTTTCCTTCCTAGTCTTCTGAAGAACCTCCACAATTATCTCCATACTAGTTGTACTAATTTATAATTCCATCAAGAGTGTATGAATTTCTATTTCCCTATATCCTTGCCAGCAGTTATTATTGCTTATATTCTTGATGATTGCCATTCTAACTGTAGTTAGATGGATTCTCAGTGTTTTGATTTGCATCTCCCTTATTGATGATGATGATGAAAAATTTTTCATATATTTGTTGGCCATTCATTTTTCTACTTTTGAGAAGTGTCTACTCAGTTCTATTGCCTATTATTTTAATTGGGTCATTTGTTGTTGTGTTTGGTGTTAAGTTTTCTGAGTTTCTTTTATATTCTAGATATTAGCCCTCTGTCAGAGACGTAGCAGGTAAAGATTTTCTCCCATTCTGTAGGCTTTCTCCTCAGACTCTTGTTTCTTTGCTGTGCAGAAGCTTTTAATTTGGTGTCATCACATTTGTTGATTCTTAATTTTATCTCCTGAGCTTTAGGTCTCTACCAATACCTGTATATTGGAGAGTTGGTCCTATGTTTTCTTATAGTAATTGCAAAGTTTCTGGTTTAATTTCTAGGTATCTGATCCATCTTGAGTTGACATTTGTATAGGGAGAGAGATGGGGGTTTAGTTTCATTCTTCTACACATGTAAATCCAGCTTTCCCAACACCACTCTTGAAAAAGCTGTCTTTTCTTGAGTTCATTGTTTTGACACCTTTGTCAAAAAGCCACTGCTTATAAGTGTGAAGATTTGTCTCTGTATCTTGTATTCTATTCCATTGGTCTGTCTATTTTTATGCCAATATCATGCTGTTTTTGTTACTATAGCTCTGTAGTATCATTTGAAATAAGGTATGGTAACACCTCCTTCATGGATCTGATTGCTCAGAATTGCTTTGGCTATTCTGGACCTATTATTTATCATATGGGTTTTAGGACCACTTTTTTCTAATTCTGTAAAGAATGATATTGGTTGTGTGATAGGAATTACATTAAATCTATAGGTTGCTTTTGGTAGTATGTCCATTTTGACAATATTTGTTCTGCTAATCTAAAAACATGGAAGTTCTTTCTGTTTTCTAAGTCCTTCTTCAGTTTCTTTCTTCCATGTTCTATAATTTTCCTTGTACAGGTCTTTTATTTCCTTGGTTAGATTTATTCCTGAGTATTTTATTTTTTGGGGGGCTTTAATGAATGGAATTGTTTTCTGGATTTCTTTTTTAGTGGATTAATTATTGGTGTTTAGAAAAGTTATTTAGTTTTATAAGTTGATTTTGTATTCCACTACTTTGCTGAAGTACTCTAGAAATCTCTTGTTCAGTTTTGTGGATCTTCTAAATATCAGATAATGTCATCTGTAAACAGAGATAATTTCACTTTTTCTTTCCTTATCTGTATTCCTTTAATATCCTTCTCTTGACTAATAGTTCTGGCTAAAATATCAAGCACTATATTGAAAATGAGTGCTGATAGTGGGTATCCTTGTCATGTTTGTGATTTTAGAGGAAATACTTTGTTTTTCTCTGTTCAGTAAGATGTTGGCTTTAGGTTTGTCTTATATTGCCTTTATGATGTTGCAAGACTTGCTCAGTATAAGCAAGTAAATAATTGGAATTCATCACATAAATAGAACTAAGGACAAAAATTACATGATCATCCCAATAGATGCAGTAAATGTACCTGGCAAAATCCAGCACCCATTTGGGTTAAAAACCCTGAAGAAATTAGTGACAGCATAAATAGCTTTAAAAAAGCAGTTGAAGAATAAATAGCTTTTAAAAAACAATTCATGTATTCATGAGAAGATATTTTATGCAGCATGGCTATTTCCAAAATATAATAATATTGATTGGTGATATTTTATTTATCTTGAATCCATAAATGTTTAAATGTGAAACCATTTTTAGAGATGAGAGGGCAGATCAGCCACTGTCTTTTAAAACTTAACTTTGGTTCATTAAGAGAAAGAAGTCACCTGGGGCTGTAATCTACACATGCCTGTAATCTAAGTACTTGGGAGGATGAGACAAAATTGAAGGTTTGAACCCAGTCTACAGTAACTTAGCCAGACTCTGTTTCAAAACAAAAAATATAAAGGGCTGGGGATGTAGTTTAGTGGTATAATGCCCTGGGGTTCAATCCCCAGTACAAGGAAGGAAGGAAGGAAGGAAGGAAGGAAGGAAGGAAGGAAGGGAGGGAGGGAGGGAGGGAGGGAGGGAGGGAATCCATCTACTCCTTTTAGCTAATCCTACTAACTCTGCAGTTCTTCCCTTCTACCTGTTGTTACAAACCTGTTGATATTTCCTTGATTCAATGATGAATACATTTACTCCTGTTCTGTTTGAACATATGTGTGTCTCTTAAAACCATGAAATTTTCAGCACACTGCCACCTGACCTTTTAGTATGGTGACATAGCATATATTCCTACACAAATGAGTAATACTTTTGTGTCTGACTCCCCAGGCTTGTTTATCTTAGACACTGCTCTGTAGGATCACTGTAGTCCACAACAAGACTCCCTTGGAAAGGAGAATGAATTAATTTGTACCCATTGCCAATGAATCACACATGGTTTAATATCTTCATGGACATTTCATACATGTATATGTTTTCAAGTGGTTCTTCTTCCATAAGTGAAGAATATCTGTGGGTAACTAAATTAAGGAAGTAAGATGTTTGAACTCATTTATTAATCCACAGTAGTAAAGATTTCCAATTGTTTCTGCTACAGATACACATGGACATACACACCTCCACACCCCCCCCACATACATATAAAGGATAGTACTTTCCAGTGTTTTTCATATCTAGCCAAATTTTATGTTCAAAAAAATTTTTTAAAAATATTAATAAATAAAATCGCCGGGCGTGGTGGCGCACGCTTGTAATCCCAGTACTTTGGGAGGAGGAGACCGGAGGATCCGGGTTTGCGGCCAGCCTCAGCTCTCTCTCTCTCTCTCTCTCTCTCTCTCTCCTCTTAGTGAGGCCCTCTGCAACTTCGTGAGACCTGGTTTCAAACTAAAGTATAAAAAATAGGGCCGGGGGTGTAGCGTGGAGGTAGAATGCCCCTGGGTTCAATCCCCAGTACAGCAAAAAAAAAAAAAAAAAAAAAAAAAAAAAAAAAAAAAAAAAAATCATTAGGCCAGGCACAGTAGTGCACATCTGTAATCTCAGTACTTGGGAGGCTGAGATAGGAGGATCCTAGATTCAAGGCCAGCACATGGTAACTTAGTGAGACCCTGTTTCAAAATAAAAAATAAAAAAGGGATGGGTGTGTAGCTCAGAGGTAGAGAATACACCTCTGTTCAATCCTCAGTAACACACACACATACACACACACACACTAAAACTTCTGTATTCTGTTGAATTTTTAGAGGGGGTTTGGAACATGACCTGCTTTCTTACATTTCAATGTGTACTCTTAGGTGTCCATAGAGCACAGTTAGAAAATCACTGCCTTAAATCAGAGAAACATGAGTTGCTGATAGAATTTCAGGTACTTCCAGCTGGTACGGAGACACATGTCTTCTGATGGAAGACAGACTCCAACAATCACACCATACACAGATTTCTTCTATGTTTACTATTAGATGTGGACTATCATTATACATAAGTCAAGAAGAGAGAGATTGATTTTATCTAATTCACAGACATGTCCATAAGATGGTGTCATGAGATCATGGAATTTTAGAGCTATGGACTAAGAAATAATTCACATCTTCAATGAAAACATGAGAAAAGTGAGACACAATATTGAAATGCTGTTGCTTTCCTCTCTCACAGGGTAGGGACAAAAGTGATGCAGGCATTCACATTTTTTTAATTCTCTCTTCCAGCACATCAAACTGGTACTCAATCTAAGTCAGCACATAGTAACTTAGCAAGACGTTTAAAAATTAAAAAAATAAATGGATAAAAAGGACTGGATTTATAGCTTTGGTGGTAGAAGGCCCCTAAGTTCAATCCCCAGTACCACTTTAAAAATAGAACTGACAATTTTTATGTACTAATTGCTTATTACTTATGTCTGTTTTATAGCAGATATTCAGATTGATATTTGTTTGCAAATTATAACTTTAATATTTTGTTGGGATATCATGACTGTTACCATGGAAGGCTAGTAATGCCTAACCTTTGATAACCAAGGATAATTAATATTCACTAAGGATAATATTATTAAATTAACTATGAAGCCATCAATGTATCTCCATCATCTATGCTTCTTGCTAAATCTGCCTTGATTCCATAGAACAACCCGGGACAATTTTGTCCTTCAGGAAACACTTGACGATGTCTGTGGCCAATTTTGGTTGCCATAGCAAAGAATTTTTTTCAGCAAAATAAACCCACTATAGGGAATTTAAGGTTGTTCTCTGCAATATTTATATGTAATGAATGACATGTTTCCTATTCTGGTTGTAAAAAAGTTTGATCTTCCTAATCATATTGGATTTCAAATTTTTGTACTTGTCTCTGCATTGCAGTGGCTCATATTTTGGTGAAGAGTTCCAAATGTTTACATCCTTAGTTTACAGAATTTCCCCCTTTTGTTCTACAGTCTATTTTCAAAGTCTAATCTCACATGAATGTCAATGCTTCCCCTTTCTGATCGTTCAAGCTCCATTTGTTAGAAATATTGCTAGACATATAGAAAAATCTTGTATTTTATATGGGAATCCATCATGGAGCTATGCAAAAATAAAAGCTGCATTTTGTGGCATATATTTGCATTTGGGTTTCTATCCTTATTCCTGATTAGCAGTTTTGTGGAATGATTAATGCTGCTCTTTTATACATTGAGGAAATATTTCCTGAGTCCAGGGAATACAAATTAGACACATACTTGCCCTTTGGAGCTTAGCCTTCTGGAGGGTATACATAAATGAATTATAAATGAAATATGATGTGATGGGGAAGACTGTGGAAGTGTGTTATGAATGTACTGGTAGGGTTATAGAATTCAGGCGCGAGTGGTCAGGAAGGGGATGTCTGAGCTGAATCCTTAGGACTGATAGGGACAAAAGAATTGTTTCTGGCATTGAAAACGTGTTTAAATACTTAGAGGATGAGGTGCAGTGGGTGCCCCATAGGATTTTAAATACCTTTATGAAATAATGTGGAGTTAAGAGAGCTTCATTTCATATATATTCATGGATTATCAACCATCCATTCAGTGTCTACTCTAGGACAGGCTCTGGTCTAGGCATCAGAAGAATATTACTTCTATTAAGAAGTAATTCTTAATATTCTATTAAGAATATTAAGGTTATTTTAGTGATTTTTGGTGGTTTATTAATATTTGTCTATGTAACTTTCCATTAACAGTCTTCAACCTGTGTGCAGTCAGAGGGGTAAAAGCAACACGAGTATTTCCAGACACTAAGCAATGAATGCATTGAATGGGAAGTTAACAGAATATTTAAAAAAAATCATCAGAATAATAAGTTGCTGTTAAATTGAAATTCATTAGAGATGTCTCATTTTTTATTTTTATCATTTGTAAGATTTTTATTGGTGCAATATAATTAGACATCTTAGTGAGATTCAAAGTGATACATTCATAGATGTGCATAACATCTCATTTTGATGTCCAGTTCCTAATTCTTTAAGCTACTCTTTTTTGGGGTCTCTGTTTCTCTCTGTCTGGGAATATAATGGTTGATGTGGCTGAGATATTTCCCCTTGGAGAGATTTTATTCCTTTATTTCAATGAAAATATCATAGTTGATTTGGCAGATACGTTGACTGACAGTATTTACAGAAGGTTCATCTTGGAAAATTAAAGACCCTCTTAGAAAAGTGATACCCTGACCTCTTAGAAACATGATTGCTAAGACAGTTAAGGCTCTACACTGACATTTCAGCATGGGGAGACCACAACCTCCCTTGGGTTTGATGTGGCTCAATAAAGTGTTAACAGGATTAGTTAGTAGCATCTGAAAATACTGCATTCATAGGACATTTGAGGAATTTCTAGAAATATACTCAAATTATTGTATTATTTGTTCACAATATTGCTATATGATGAATGTGATTTCCGTTGACAGCATTCATGAAGTTAATTTTGAAATATTCAACTTAAAAGGGTTCTAGAGTTCTTTTAAACTATATTTCTAATGTTCTGATTTCTGTTTAGCCATGTTAGAATAAAAAATAAAGTCATTTAGGAAACTTATACTGGAGATAGCTGTTTCTAGGTCATAACATTTTATTGGATACAATCAGAAAATGTGGTGTGGTTGGCAAACCCTATGTTGGGTTTTGAAATTACTGTGCTACCACTATGTTCCAATCAATGAGAACTTTTCAGCCATGAACTTTTATTGATTTGTATTCCTCAGAGTAACATAAATAGCTTTCCTTAAGTCTTCCAATTTTACTATCGTCGATTTTTTTTTTCTGAAATCTCTGCTGTTAGGTTTATTTATGCACTTAATCTGTTGCTTTCCAAGCCCTTCATGGTTTGAGCCAATGTAGGTACCAGGGAACTAAGCAAGTAGAAGGATAAAAAGTGCTATGACCAATTACACTATTCTATGAAAAGTGAAACTATAATATGAATAGTCTATAAATCAGAACTAAGATTTAGACTGTTGTGGTGGTGCACGCTTGTGATCCCAGTACTTGGGAGGCTGAGACAGGAGGATCGCAGGTTCAAAATCAGCCTCAGCAAATTAATGAGGCTATCAGCAACTTAGTGAGTCCCTGTTTCCAAAGAAAAAATAAAATAGGGCTTGGAATGTAGCTCAGAGGTAAAAGGCCCTCAGATTTAATCCCCAGTACCACACACACACACACAGAAAAATAAAATAAAATAAGAACTAAGTTTTAGCATTTAAAGAACAAATAAAATGCTAAAATTTTTAAATAAAAAGCAAATATTTTCATATCAAATCGTAGTAGGAATCAAATCCATTCTAAAAAGGAACTGTAACATTTCAACTGTGTCTTTTCATTTTTGAAAAATAAATGTGAAATCTAGCCCTCCAACCAAGGGTATTGATAGACATATTTTCAAAACTTGTTAAAACATAGGAATTCAGTTTCTAGACTTAGCTGTATAATGTTCAAAATGATAATTCAGCACTGTCAAGGCACACTTGATTTTTCATTGCTCTCTAAGATGTTATCTATTTTAGGTTGTCTTGAAATGTGAATAAATGTATTATATAACAATCTTATTGCATATATAAATTAGAAGAATAATTAGGTTTAAAACATATCTATTGCTATTTTTAAAAGACAACTATTTAAATTTTTAAAATCCTGCCTTCAGACTTTATAATTTAAATTTTGAAAAAACTGACAGTAAAAATTGATAAGGAGAGAAGATAATAGATGTTGACAGACTTTATCTTCCTTACTTGGGAGTCTGAACATGCTATTCTAAGTATCGTCTAGTAACCATGGAATAAAGCAAAAGAAAAAAAAAGCTCAGCTTCAAACTTCATTGACTCTTCAGCTCTTAACATTATAGTCTTATATCTAAGCAATGAAATCTTGTTTAATCTTCCTTAAAAATGTCTGTAAAATGTATACCTTCCCACTAGTCATTACAAGAATTGTGATCTATATTCCAATGTGCATATGAAATCAGTCACTCTTTCCTTCCTGATAGAAAAGAGCTATGGAAAATTAGTCCTAACGGAGTAAGGACTGTTTATTTTATATGAATCACTGTACTTTGCCACTATAAAATAATAGCAATTTTCTGAACTGGAAAAGTGAATAAGAATCCAAATCGACAATATTTCCTAATAATTTAAAATTAACATATATACTCTTTCTTGATTAATGCACGTCTAGCAGTTATTGCTAGGGTATGAAGAATGGAAAGCATAACTGTTTTTATTGATAGAAATCCCAGGTTTAGTGCTATTCCAAAACACCTTAACTCTAAAGACATAAAATAAATGTTGCTGCTTTCAAATCTCTGATTACAATATATGTGAACCATATTTTCAACATTTTGCTTTCTTTGATGATAGAATTTAGTTACTGAGTTTTTCATTGTGGCTTTTCTTCATTATTTGAACATTGTTTCTTTAAATATTTTTATATTTATATATTTATTGAGAAGAAATTTGCATGTCTTGAAATACATAGATATTAAAGGTATAATTCAATGAGTTTTTTTTTTTTTTTTTGCGGTACCGGGGATTGAACGCAGGGGCATTCTACCTCCACGCTACACCCCCGGCCCTATTTTTTATACTTTATTTTGAAACCGGGTCTCATGAAGTTGCGGAGGGCCTCACTAAAGAAAGAGAGAGAGAGAGAGAGAGAGCTGAGGCTTTCCGCGAACCCGGATCCTCCGGTCTCCGCCTCCCAAAGTACTGGGATTACAAGCGTGCACCACCATGCCCAGCATTAATTCAATGAGTTTTGACAGATATATTCACCCATGTAGCCAAAATTTGAATCAAAACACTGCATGAATCTATACTCTAGAAGGTTCTCTTCGTCCTCCTCTAGTAATTCCCTTTCTGTAAGCAGCTTCCTGTCTGAAGTCAATCTCCATATATTAGTTTTGTCTGATCTTGGACTTCATATATTTTCTTCCTAACCAGTTTTGTTTCACATATATTTTTGAGATCCATTCATGTTGTATATATCAGTAGTTCATTATTTATGATTTATCAGTAGTTCACTATTTCTTATGGCTGAGTAATATTCCATTTTATAGATATACTGGAAAATTTAAAAGGTATGTTTTTCTTTGGATGAATATTAGTTGCAGGTATCTTTTTGATAAAATGGTGTCAATCCCATTGGATATATACCCAGTAGTGAGATTGCTGGATTATATGGTAATTCCATTTTCAGTTTTTTGAACAAACTTCATTATGATTTTCATAATGACTAGTAGAATGGAATAGGAAATCCAGAAGCTTATCTACCTATTTGTAGCCAACTGTTCTTCAAGAAAGGCACCAAGGTTGTTCATTGGAGGAAAGATGGTCTTTTTGATAAATGGTATGGGAAAACTGGACATAAATATGCAGAAGAATGAAACTAGACCCTTACCTCTTAACATGTTCAGAAATCAATTTAGAATGGATCAAGGAACTAAACATAAAACCCAGTACTATGAAAATAGTAGAAGAAAACAGGAGAAGTACTACAAGACATCGGGCTAGGCAAAGATTCTTTTGAATAAGACACTAAAAGCACAGGGACAAAAGCGAAGCTAGATAAATGGGATTGTGTCAAACTAAGAAGCTTTTGCATAGCAAAGGAAACAATCTCAGTTTTCCTTTAAGATTTTCTCTGTATATTTACTTTTGGCCAGTTTGAAGATAGTATGTATGGGTTCTTTACTCCCTATATATATTTTCTGGGTAAACTTTGCTGAGGTCCTTGCATCCTTAACCAATTAATATTAAGCTACCAAATTGATGCCCCATTTTCTAGAAATATCTTAGTAAAGAGACTCTCAAACAAGCACAATTTTTCTCTCTAGTGTACATTTTATGACATCTGAAGATATTTTTGTTTGTTAGACTTGGGCAGGGTGGACAGGGTGGGTGCTACTGTCATTTAGTTAATAGGGTCAAGGCATGTTGATAAATATCCTACAATTATTGAAAAACTCCCACAGCAAACAATTGTGATCAATAAACATGGCTCCAGGGTTGAAGAACCCAGCTTTAATGTATATTTTCTACAAACAAAACCACACACACACACACACACACACACACACACACAAATACATACATACAAAAACATGTATGTTCACACACACAAATATATGCAGAATACAATCATCAAACAAGGAAACTAACATCAATACCTTGCTACTATCAAACCCCAATCCCCATAAAAGTTAAACAATATCCTAATAATGTGATTTATAGCAAAAGGATCAAGTTCAGAATCATGGTTTGCCTTTGTCATATCTTTTTAGTGTACTTTCGTTAAGAAGAAATCTTCAGACTTTCTTTGATTTGACAATGGCACATTTGAAGATTTCTAACCTGTTTTTAATTCTCCCTTCCTCTCTCATCTCATCCCCTCTCTTCTTCTTTCTTCCCCCTCTCCCTTCTCCCCTCTCTCTTTCTTCCTTTTCCCTTCTCCTTATACCTCAGTTTAGGTTTTCTGAGGTTTCCCTGTGGTGGGATGGAGTTAATGCATTCTAACAATAATATTACAGAATTATGTTCAATTATGGTTTCATTATTGATTATACTTATTTTGACAGGGCAATTGAAGGAGTATGTACCAGGCTTCTATCCCATTTTTATCTATGAATAAATTTGTTCTTTCATTGTGTGTTGCTTATTTTTAAGGCAATACGAATTTTTATGTTTCTTTACTGGTTTTTGTTTATTCCCTTCATATAAATGGTTTTATTCCTTTCTATACTTATGGTACACAATACCTAGTATAAAACCAAACATATTTGTTGAACAAATGTCTGCAACTGAATCAATGCTTCTACAACAAAGCTGTCTTCTACAGTTTTACTAGGTAAGGATACAACCAGGTACATTGTTGTTCAAGCTGAGACTTCTTGCTAAATTCATTAAAGCCATTCATTATACAGAGCCTAGCCTTTTAGTGACTGATCTACAAATATGGTAAAAGGCTAGCCAGTCCTTTTGGTTAGGATTTGAGAGGAAGAATCATACAGCAAGGAGATGAATAGTTGGAAATAAAAATGGAATCCCTTTCTGGCACAGATCTAGCCTGGATTCGTAGTTTTCATTTTAATGAGAAAATGGAAAAATTCTATAATTGGAAAGAGTTAGTTTCAATTTAATAAAAAGGAAGCAGATGTAACATAAAGAAAACTGATTTCTATATGAATGAAATACATACACATATGTACATATATGCACACATACCATTATTTTATTTCTCTAGAGAACCTTGACTAATACAAGGAGTTATTAAATAGTGTTTGTACATGACCTGATATCGATATCTAAGGTTATGTCTGAACATCTAAATTTACATCAAGGGCTACATTTATTTCTCACTTAATAAACTTGCTTCTAATTCTAATGAAGCTGGTGGTTATTAGAATGAACGATGAAGGAGATTTGTCTCCTACTTGTCTTTTTGTTTGAGTATTTATACTGTATAGGAAGTTTTGGAGATTAAGGGAAATGTTGGGCTTAAGGAATTTTATGTGCAATCTCAATGCTTGAACTGAAGATGATACCTTTTTTTCATAAGATTTGGAGAATTTCATGAGTTTCACTTTTTCTAATCATTCATACTGTTGCATCTAAATAATACTTATTTATACAAATAGGCTCATTATAAATCTGAAGCATTTTCTCTGTCTTTACTGTTACAGAAAATATTCACTATTGTGTTTAATGTATGGAATCTGTTGTTAAATCCTCTACTTGCATTAGAACTTTCTGAAATACTAAATGACAATGGCTCATTGCATCTGAGGTATCTCCTGTAGAGAACTGATTGTGTAGCAATTTTTGCCCCACTTTTTGTAAGTAATAAAAGTATGAGTTATCTTTTGCAAAAAAAAAAAATTTTTTTTTTTTTTGCGGTACCAGGGATTGAACCCAGGGGCGTTCTACCTCCGCGCTACACCCCCGGCCCTATTTTTTTATACTTTATTTTGAAACCGGGTCTCACGAAGTTGCAGAGGGCCTCACTAGGTAGAGAGAGAGAGAGACAGGGAGAGAGAAAGAGAGAGAGAGAGAGAGAGAGCTGAGGCTGGTTGCGAACCTGGATCCTCTGGTCTCCACCTCCCAAAGTACTGGGATTACAAGCGTGCACCACCATGCCTGGCATTTTGCAAAATTTAATGGTTATAAACTGTTACTAAAAATGGGTAAATGTTTTACTTTTAAGTAATATTAATTTTAATTGCAATATTAAAAGAGAGTGTGTCTAAAATTGAGTCCTTGTACATTTTTTATTAAAAATAAGACATTCTACTTAAAAAGAAAATAGAATAACTGGAGTTCAATAACTCCAAGTCAAGTTAAATAACTGTAATCATATTTGGGAAAGAGTATTTAGAAATACTCTTTGAAAAAAAAAATGTGTGTGTGTGTGTGTGTGTGTGTGTGTTACTGGGGATTGAACCCAGGGCAATTCTACCTCTGAGCTACAACCCCAGCCCCATTTTATTTTTTAGTTTGAAACAGGGCCTCATTAAGTTGTGGAGGGCCTCACTAAGTTGCTGAGGCTGGCCATGAACCTGTGATCCTCCTGTCTCAGCCTCCCAAGTACTGGAATTACAGGCATGTCCCACTGTACCCAGCCTCTTTTGAATGTTTGATTTTGGAATTCTGAAACTTTAGTTATCAGCACAAATTACAGCAAGCACACCACTATAAATTTGTTTTTGTCTTAATTTTCAATGTAAAATATCTCTCAATATATATATATACCGAGAGACATTTTATATATATATATATATATATATATACACGCAATATATATATATTGTGTGTGTATGTGTTGTGTGTGTATGTGTGTTTGTGTGTGTAAAATGTCTCTCCATATATATATATATATATATATATATATATATATATGAATTCATATATACATATGAATTACTTTGTTTGGTAAGAATGAGAAATCCCCAAATAAATTTTAAAAAGTTTTTCTTGTTAATTTTTGTTTTCTACTTTCTCTTAAAGAGGTATCCCTTGTACAGATAAATATTGTAATTTAAAATAATAATAATAAATGATAGCCTTCTTTGGTGAGGAGCAACTCATATAGACATTGGTTTTGCTAATTCCTGAATATTTGGTATAAATATCTGCAACAATGGGTAGCTGGAGAAATGATAATGGGAAAAAATAAAGAAAAAAGCATGTCTTTAATAAAGTCTCTTTAAAAGGAATCATCACAAGTCACGATTTCTTGAAAACCTCTAAATTTTTGAAATTTCAAAATTCCTGAGACCTCCTGACAAACACCTCAGGTCACATCTGCTACTCATTTAGACAACTCTCCCTTTCCTCTTCTTTCCTTGTTTTTCTCATTCTCCCTCCTCATTTCTCTCCTGCTGTCCCCTCTCATTAATCCCCCAGGCTTTCTGTTTCTCTATCTCATCCCTGTGTTACACAACACATAAATTCACCTGGCCTCAAATTTACACTGACTACTCATATTTCAGAAACTTTGGAAGAACTAAGAAGCATAATTATCACAAATAATAATTTGCTTCTAGAATAAAATGGAAGCACTTCTCAAAAAGGGCAAGAGACTAAACATAAATTTTAGTCCATTTTGACAGTATACATCTTTCATGTTAACATTTAACTTCTAAATTTACCTATTTGTTGTGGTGGCCTTTTATTTTTCTGTGATAATGAATTTTATGTCTGAGTTCAAATGTGCTTTAAAAGTTTCTTTGCTAGCTGTGATTCATGAACCACCAGCTTCCACTTTCGGGTAGAAGTGTCTTCATTGAAACATGAGTGCTGAGGCAGCTGTTCAGTCCTTTCAGCTGCCGGGTTGTCCCATGGGGAGCAGGGAGTCACCAAGACTTATAATACATGCATGCCTGAACTTTGGTCACCCACACTTAGGACAGAAGAGGCCTAGAAGTGACTGTCCAGGGTATATTACCAATGGTAGAAATGGTGTCTATTCGGTATTTCCTTGTGAATCACTACAAAAATAAAGTAGTGAAGTTGAAAGAGATTTAATATGATAGTTTTAATTATAATAGAAATTACATACACATAAATCCTTAAATATCATATACAGTACGAAGTAGGATTTTCAGTGTTCTTGCTCAAAACACACACACAAACACACAAATACATACACACACACACACACACACACACACACACAATAATTTCAGTTTCATTGTCAACTATACTTCAAATTTACTAAATTGTTTTCTCAAAATTCAACAAGTGCTTTGTTATTGATTCAACAATGTAAATTCATAAGCATCATGGATTATTTATAAGTTCAAGTAAGTTCCTTAAACAAGAAAATATTAATCCCACTTTTAATTTAAAAATTCAGATATTTGTGACCACATATTCTTAGTTTTTTTTATAGATCAACAAAAGTTATATACTATTTCAAAACACCCATTTTATGGGTTTTCCCATTACAATGTTGTCTAATAAGTATTATTCAAGCTTCTGCAATATTTGGTCTAAGTTCAGAATTTTAAACAGGGGAAATAGCTAAATTTCCAAGTGTGACTGTTGTTGAATACTATGCTCCCTAGTGAGCTGATTGGTTAGCATACTGTGTGAAATGTTTATACTTTTATAGACACAGGCAAATGGGATATTTAAATTACTGTCTTAAAATTAGAGTGTTATTATTTAAGGAACCACACTTTTTTAAGGTCCTGGAGAAGAGTAGGCTGCAAAGGAATGGAAAATGAGCAACCACCTCACAAGGAGGAAAGCACAAGAGATCTGTCTCAGAGGCCAAAGAACTAGAAAGGAGGGACTGGTCAGTCACGTGAAAACCAGTAACACGAGACAAGCAGCAAGAGGAAGCCAGAAAGTAACTGCAGGATTTGACAACTTGGAGATTACTGGAGACTTTGAAAAGTATTGGTTTTAGAGTAATTATATGATAGGCATGTGTATTGGACAGGGTTCACTAGATTAACAGAATTCACAGAATGAGTATATTTGAAAAAGGGATTTATCAGATATGCTTACAGTTTGAAGCAATGTAGTCCCAAGTTCCGACTGCACGTGGAGAGTCAGAGGAACCAGTAGCTGGTCGAGCAGTCTAAGAGCTGGAGTCTTAGGATCGGAGCAACCACTAATTCAGTCCCAGTCCAAGATGTGAAGATCAGGAAGCTCTTCCGAGAAATGATGGTGAAGTTTCAGTTCAAAGGGCTGGAGGCCGATGATCTCAGATGAGAGCAGAAGATCAAGAAGCTCTTCAGAGAAACGGCGAAGTTCCAGTTCTATGAGCTGGAGGCCGACGATATTAGGCGAGAGCAGATGCATTTTCTTCGGAAAGAGTCGCACAGCCCTCTATGTGGCTTCTCCCTCTTTTATCTAAGTCCTGCACCTATCAGAATCCTGCTGCCTACATTCAGGGCAGGGCTTTCTGTTTAATCTGCTGTTACACACCCAAAGTCACATGATCTTGGGTGTGTCATGATCAGGTCAAGTTGACAAACTAGATTGACTATCACAGCATGTAATAAAAAGAAGTAAGGGTAATTTGAGGAAAAGCATTGGAGACAAGAAATATGGCTAAAAAGGAGCATAGAAAATGAGATAGAGGTTAAGGAGATGTGGGATATGTATGATAGCTTGCTTGTTTTGTTTAATGCCAGTATGTGTGGTCAACAAAAGAGAGGGATAGCAACACAGAAAGACTTGAAGACAAGGAACAAGTTCCTTGATAATGCAGGAGGGCTTGGCCTCTAAGAGGGGAGAGATTTTCTTTGTTGAAAAAGGAAGAAAGAATATAAAAAGATCAGTTTGACTACAGTTAGAGGTGTGAAATTATCTTGTGATGGTGTCTTTCTGCTCTTTGGAGATTTTAAATCTTATTCTTGGACAAATCCAGGCCACCAGAAGAAAGATAAGTGTGCCATTCTACCTTAATATCTTGTGAAAATCACTTTTAATACTTTCAGTGTATCTTTATCTTTACTATTCAATATGTTTATCCTTGTAATTGTAGCTATTATGCAAGTAACTTATACATTTTCTCCCACATTACTGTTGGGATTTTAATTTTGGTGCTTCCAAGGCCTCTTTGTCTGTCTAGCCCCAGAGCTGATTTGATTTTCACAATACAGCAGCATGCCTTTCTGAGAGTTGGGTATTCGCTTTCTTAGATGTCCCCATTGATAAAAAAAAAAAGTGTCCATTAAGAATTATTTGTTCTTACACACTACATCAACTTCTCACATTCAGTTAGGTAAACTGATGATCTGTTTTCTCCTTTTCATACCATTACTATCCCTACCTTCCTAAAGAGGAAGAGCTCCCTTGTGTACCATAGAGTAAGAAATGCTTCAAGAAAGGAGAATGGCTCATTAGAAAAGAAGTAGATGAAACTACTTAAACAAATGGCAGCAATTTTTATCTTGAGCCTTAATTTATCACCCCATAGGGTGGTCTACAGTAGGAAAGCACCATGAACTAGTATTTAAAATAATAGGGAGTAAAGAAAGCAACTCAACCGCCTAAGCGTTTATGAAATAATCAGGGGCTGGCCTTTATCCTTTGGAATATAATTATGATTACATATATATGTTAATCAGAAGCATATGACATGATGCTTAGGGTGCCAGCCATTTCACCTGCATTGACAGGTCACTTACCATGAATGAATGCCTTCGGGGCAACAATGAGTAAGATCGCTCGTCATTAGGCATTTTCACACTAGACACACGTACTGTGGACAACTGTGTAATGAAGATGAAGTCTCGGGGGGAGGAGGGGACACTAAGAGCTGTGTGCATGTATGTTAATATCAAATTGATATTGTGATGTGAGACTATAATGCACCAATAAAAGCATGTTTAAAAAAAGATAAAGTCAATGTGCTTGGGAAGACTTAAGAGTTTTGAAGTTTATTATGCATAAAATATAGGGTGAATTTATATAGTTGTCAGTATATTTGAGTGGATTTTCTTCTTTGTTTCTTAAACAATAATGTGTTAGAGGAATGTGGTCTTGATAAATTTATTCAACTTGCTTGATATTCCATTTGGAAAGAAATATAAATTACCTAAATTAGAATATATAGAAATGCAGCAAAGTGCTACTTTTGAACTTAGAAAATATGTTAAATATATATCTTATAATTTAAATTTTGGCTCAGATTCATCAATTGCAATGTTGTAATCTAATGTTCTCTAAGTCTGCATGGTTTCAATTGAATTGACTTTAGTGCAGGTTCATGTTTACAAGTTCAAATTTTCTTTAGCCACTTTTAATTAGATTTTACATATCTAAAATAATATATATTTCTTGAAATATCTCCACTGTCCTTTACACAGCAATGCAACGAGTGAGAGGAAATGCATTGCCGCAATTCTGCAGAGATAGAACAGGGCCTATATTGACAATCAAAAGAATCTTGCTTAAAGTGTGTGACAGAAAGGATAAAAGGGGTGAGGAAGGATGTAAAGTTCTAGTACCACAGATGAGAAAATCAATAGGCCAGAGAAGGCAAGATCATGGTGGAAAAACAAAAATAAATGAGAATTATGATTGTCAACATCCACCTGTAAAGGGAAAATTGAACACATAGCATTCCAGAAATACTCAAGAAGAGAGCTTGTGGAAGTGTGGATGGAGTCACCCCATCTCTGGGAGTTTCCCTCTTCTTTAGAAATGGAAGAGTTAACCTACATGGTGGCTTGCTGAGGTGTGGATGGAGTCACCCCATCTCTGGGAGTTTCCCTCTTCTTTAAAAATGGAAGAATTAAACTACATGGTGGCCATGGTGCCTCCCTTCCAGTTCTTACTTGTCCTTGTTATGTTTATGAGATTCCTTAAGATAAAATAATAGGGAGAAGAAAAACCAGGAGAAATATCCCACTGAAATAAAAGTAATGGTAAGGATTTCCACAACTAAGTTTATCCACAAAATTCAAGAAAGAAAATCTTAATTATTATAGCCTTGGAGTCATTTGTGAACATATACAGTAAATAAGAAATGAATGCATTCCCTTTTTTTCCTTTTTCATTTATCATAAAAAAATTTGTGTTCTTCATTATTTTGGTTGTCAAAAAATTTTGTTCAGAATGTTATAACCAAGAAAATTAGTATGTTAATATATGTGTGGATCACTCTATATATGAGCACATATATATGCATAGGTATGATATTATATATGTAACAGATTATATTATATATCTTTATATATATTAATGTGCATTATCCTATTGAAGTTGAATCATTTCTCACAATAACCATATAATATGTAGCATAATTGTCTTGTGTCCATCCAAATTGAAAATGATAGAGAAGAAATATGGATACTGTTTACCTGTTATATAGTCTATGCTCGTTTTCATTATTCTTTATTGATATTGTTAGCATATATTCTAAGCAGAAAAATAAGTCAGTATTAAACCTAGCAAATAGTATTTGATACTATACTGGTCTTCAAAAAAAGTCTCATGGAAGAAAGGACAAGAAAGGAAATTTAATCATGGTTTTACATAAGAAATCAGCAAATATTAAAATGGCAAATGGTTTCAAGATAATTACTTTTAATTTGTCATCATTGTAGTTTTACATTTTACCTTACACCAACAGTGATAAAATAGCTGCCATATCAATAAAACAATCAATAAATTATTAATCAATATCAATAAATAACTATCCATAAACTATTGAGTCATTTTAAATGTTTTCCTCATAACAAGTGATTTGCAGTTAGCATAAGAAAGCTAGACAAGTTTGAACTTTTTTACAAGACATGAACATTTCTACAAATCCAAGTTTATTCTTAGTATTTTGGTGTGTTTCTGTTCAATATTTCTGGAAATCATTTTGCATAATGATTAAGGGATTGGACTCTTCAGCCAGACTGTCTGGCCTTAAATTCTACCTCACCCAATAGGGACAAGTTATCCACTGTCTCTGTGTCTGTTTCCTTATCTATGTAATGTGAATAGTGATGTAATTCATATCCCTATGTTCTCCTGTGGATTAAATAAGACAAAATACCCAATACTTAAAGGCATGCCTGGAACAGAGTAAGCACAGTATAGGTAAGCCTTGGAAATATGTCCTGTGTCGCTGCTAAGAAAATCCTGTAGTTTAGGTTTATTGTCCTAAACTACGCATAGATAAATCCTCTTTCACTCTTACAAGTGCTCTTGTGTTGGCAAATATTTTATATTTAACAGTTTCTTTCTCATTTTCTTTGCCTATTCATCAGTGTATATGTTTGAGGTAATAATTTCTAAAATTTTAATCTTGATTTTGTCACCATAACATAGTGTAGTCAAAATTGTCCCATGTCAACCAATATTTTTATAAATACTTTTAAATGCTTGTATAATTACCTAGAAAGAATATTCCATAATTCACCTCTGTATACTTCTATTATTTTCAATTGTTCCTCATAATAATAATTCTATGATGATAATCTCTTGTCCATATGTTTTGACTACCCTTGTGGCCAATTACTTACCATAATAAAATTCAAATGATTGAGTCAAAAGCAACTAACATTTGGGAGGGTTTTGATAATAGTATATATCTTCCTTCAGCTATGGAGATTTCCAAAATATAGTTTAAACAAGAAAAAAGGCAACCAGACAACCTCTGTCCAGGTTTTTGCTGAAACTGTGCTTCAGGGTTGACATTACATAGAAGCTTAGGTTGATTCTTTCGTTTGACCTTTATTGCCGAATGCCCTTTTTATCTTGTGTTGGTAATGATATTCAAGTTCCTCATCTGCTTGGTATTCCTACCCCATATCCTAGCTGTCATTTTGTGCTAATTTTCCATAAATTATCTAGCAAAAACAAACCACTCAATAACAAGGAATGAATGGAGTGTGTGCCCCTTTGACTTATGATTTCTGGAGCTTGGGGACCTCCCGTGGCTAAAGGAAAATATTCACCATGTCAGTGTTATGTCAAACATCAGTTCTGAAATTATCAGGTAATCTCAAGTTTCCAAGGCTGCTGCTGTGGGTTCCAAGAGATTTGCAGTATTGTCTTAAAGGAAATAGGAAATGTCAGCCTTGTGTCTCTCAGGCTTGGTCTCCTGAGTAATGGCTTGTATGTGTCCTTTATTGGATGCCCTTTTGTTTCTCTAAAACAGAAATATCCAGTCTGTTTGGAATCTGTGCTCTTGTGTTTGATTCTAATTAGGCTTGACAATTTTATTTCTTTCCTTTGTTTTCATTTTTCCCAGGATAACAACCTTTGTTTTTGTTGCTGCCTCTACACATATTAAGCTACTTTTGAATGGTAATTAATACTTTATAGTACCACAAGATAGAGCTACGTTTAAGAGGACACTTTTCTGTTTTAATCAAGAAAATCGTTCCAAAGAACTGAGATTGTAGAAAATTTCAGAGTTTGGTGGATTTATAATTGCTGCTTCTTAATTTAATAGGATTTTCAATAACAAATTTGTATTTCATTTAATGATGTCATTAAAATATTTTTTTCCTAAGAAAACATTTCTTTTTGATTCCTATTTGTTTTGAAAGAGTAAAACCACGATTTGTAAGACATTTCCTCCTTTAATGTGTCTTGCAACTTTTCTATTCCTGGAACATATTTTCTAGGATTTCAGTTTGGGTTAATCTTTTAACTTTTTAATTTTGAAATAATAATAAAATATCAAAGAAATTGCAAACAAACTAAATGCAGAGAAACACCATTATCCATCACCCAGATTTCCCTAACAACATTTTATGTAACTGCAAGTGCATTATAAAACCTAGGAAGTTGATGCTTGTATACAATTAACTAAACTAAATTAAGTACATGAGATTTGGTGTTATTCAAAGCAGTATGTAATAATAAGAGCTATCCACAGGTAATGTTCATACAAGGGCTAGTTCACCCTTATATTTCAAAAATATTCTCAGCATTTATTTATTTATACATGCATGCACACATCTCCTGGTGTATTTCCCTTTGTACACCCACCTGCCCTCCCCTTTGCTCCTTCCCATACATGCTAGTGAGATTGGTAGTGAAATTGCATGGATTAAGCATTAAGTTCCCTTCCTTAATCCTTGTTTTTCCTCTCCCACCTCCCTCTCCCAGTGCCCTTCTACTATTTTTCTGTTCAGTATTTCTATTTTTAAATTGGGTCAGTATATTTCCTTTATATCTGTGATTGGAGAAAAAAGGAACCATCCTAAAATGGATGCTTTTGTATTTTTTGGATCAAAATAAAAGTAACTAATACATGTCAAAATGCCTTCTAATAGACACATGCATATTGGTGATATACATGTATGGTTTCTCTTAGTATTTGGAGCCACTGTGAGACTTAGAATACACTGTTATATCATACATAAAACAGTTGAAGCTCAAGAAAACATATTCCATTATTAAGTCAATACTGTAAGTTGGAGTCTGAAAGTTCAATCTTTGTGATGATCCTACATAATCTTTGTGATGAACAATCTAGGATTTTTCTATACAATCATATTGTCTTATGCAAGAATAAAGGTTTATTTTGGGATAGAGTTGTCCAAAGCTCCTCAGTGTTTTCTTTAATGTGACATGTATGATCACCCAGAACTTGCTATGATTAAACAATTTAGCTTATAAAGCTATTACTGATCATTTTCTATGTCTTTTCTGATATAAATACTTCTTATTTTTGTTTCCTGAATGGCTTTGGCTAGGACAAAATAAGAAAAGTGACTGATGATTTAAGACAGTTATTTCAATCATGGTAAAGACATATACTATAACTATTAAATTTTAATATTGTTATTAAATTGTAATAAGGAAATGTTTTAGGCAGTTTGAGGTGCTGTAAAAGAATACGGTAGACCAGACTATTAACAACAGGAACTTACTTCTCACAGTTCTAAAGGCTGAGGAGTCCCAGAGCAAGGGCATGCAGATCCGGTGTGGGGGGAGGGCCCCAGTCCTGGTTCACAGGCGACTCTTCTCACAGGGCCTTTCTTAGGAGCAGGGCCAGGAGCTCTCTGGGGCTGCAGTAACATTAATCCAATTCAAGAGGGCTCCATCCAGAAGGCCTAGTCATTTCCCAAAGGCTCCACCTTCTAACACCTTCACATTGGGGAAAGTGACTTCAACATATGAATTTGGGGGCCATGAGTATTCAGTCTGTAGAATTAAATGTTCGATATAAGGTGAATACATTGCTTTATTGTTTCATTGCATTATATTAACATACATTTTCTAGTATTAAACCATCCTTGTATGCCTAAATTTGAAACGTAAATTGTTGTGGTGGATGATTTCTTAGCAAGTATGACAATCTATTTTTGTCTTTTTGTTGAGAATATTTTAACTATGGTGATGAAAGATGGTTTAATTATTCTAATCCTTTTATATGAACTTTATTAAGAATTGTTTCCAGAATTATATTTGCCTTATAAAATGAAATGGAAAGGGAATCACTTTTTTTCTATGCTTTTATGCATATGAGATATCTTGGGCTCCATTTTACCAGATTTTTTGTTTGTTTGCTAACAAAAGTGATTATGGAACATATTTAATAAATATTTTAAAAATAATCTTTAAAGTTTCATGTAAAATTGTTATAAACAATGTATTATTTTGAAGTAAATTTAAGATTCACTTATCATTTGCATGTTCATTTTAATAAAAAATATTGTCAATTTTCTAGCATAGTATTCTCTGTATTAAAACAATACATTTCCTTTGTGTGTTTTTCTACTAACTTTTACTTATTCTCAGTTTTTGTTTTTAATCATATTTACTGCACTTTTCTATATTATGGGTTACTTGTTAAAAAATGAAGTCTTATACATGCTTATAAAGTCTTATACTTTTATTTATAACTCATTGCTTTGATTTATTTAATTAGTATATAAGTTGTTTAATTTTATTATATAATCTCTAAATTTGAGTTACTTTTAAATTTTTATTTTCAAGTGAATATATCTTTATACATCTTTTGAGTTGAGTTTGGGATTATCTTTCTAATAGTCAATTTTTTTCTTTAAAAAAAGGACTAATTTAAAGGAATCTACTTTTGAATATTCATAGGAGTGTGATGGTGGTGATGATGGTCCTATTATACATTATTCTTATTTCCTAATTTTATTAAGTTTTGGGTAGGTAGTATAATTCATATAATTTCTATTTTTAAAAATATATTGAGACTCTGTGGTCTTTAATATGATTTATTTTTCTTCAGTGAAGATTTTTAAGAAAAACATTGTTTCATAAATTTTGTATGTATGTAAAATATTATAAGTTATAATATTTAAATTATGTCCTTTAAACCTTTTACCTATTTAATTAGTCATAACTGAGAGGCATGCTAATTTTGTCACAATTAAATGTCTTCTAATTATAATTTTATCTTGACTGAATCATGATCATGAATACATAATCATGCGCCTAAAATACATTTTGTTTTATAAATGTTGACAATATATAACCCAGTGGAGAAAGGAATGATTGATGTTATATATTCATTGACTCTTTTGTATCGAGCCATTGATATTTCTATTGTTTTCCATGTGAAATCATTTTACTTAAATTCTACTTTATCTGAAACCAATGTTGCTAACAAAATATTTTGATTTTCTTTATTTTCATATGTATATTTTTATATTGTTAAATATTCAGATACAGTTTATATAGTTTCTGGAAGTAGAATAGAATTTGCTTTTCTTGTTAAATTTGGTTTGATCCTTTTTTTAATAGTGAGTAATATAATTAATCTTTATCATGAATGCATTTTTGTTTTATTTCAGTGAATTTGTTTATATATTCTTTATAAATATTATTCTGTGTGTTTGTTTACCCTTTATGGAATATGGCTTTGACTCTACATTTTCTAATTTTAAAAACTTACATATGCAATGTCAATTACCATTTAATATTACTCATTCAACAAATATTTACTGAATAACAACTATGTGATAGCTTTATGCTAATGAGTAAAACATACAAAAATCCCTCTGTAATAGAGGCCATCACACAATAAATATGCTAAATTATTTTTTTGTTAAGAGATGATACTTACTATCAGGAAAATAAATCAGGAAAGGAGGATAAAGATTGAGGGCAATAGATGTAAAGCAGTGTTGCAGTTACTATTCCTGCTTAAGGAACTATACATTTGTTTGTTGTTGATACTGAGGATTGAACCCAGGGGTGTTCTATCTCTGAACTGCACCCCCAGCCCTATTTCTATTTTTTTATTTTGAAACAGGCTCTCACTAAGTTGCTGAGAGTGCCACTAAGTTCCTGAGGCTGGTCTCAAATCTGTGATCTTCCTGTCTCAGCCTCCCAAGTACTGGAACTATCATGCACTATCATGCCCAACTCACCACAGTTTATTAAAACTATTTTATCATATTTTATGAATTCTGTAAATCAGGAATTCCAGCAGGTTTCTTCTGGGTGGTTCCTCCTTTCTCATGTCATTAAGTAGGCTATCTCATTGCTACTCAGCTGGCAAATTGGCCCATTGTAGGCTCCATGGTACTTTCTGTCTTATGAATTGGGGGGGGGAGTTGGACAGCTGAGATCAGATGGGAGGAGAACTTTTTATTGGAGTATCTACTCATGGCTTCTCCATTCTGTTGGTTTCAAGATAGTTTAATATGGTGACTGTTTCCCACAGACCAAGCATCCCAAGGGAACTCTGTAGAAGCCCCCTGGTCTTCTTTGGTCTAGCCTTGGAAATCACATAGAATTACTGGTCATTATCTTTTGGTGGCAATGCTCACAAGCATTGTGAGCTTAGATTCAAGGAATACAGACCTATCTTTTGATGAGGAAAATGTCAACTTGTTTGAGGGCATTTCAGGTCTGTGTTGAAAACTGTTACACGTGGCAATCATGTATAGATGGAAAGCATTTGAGGAGGGACTTGAAAAGATGAGGAGGAGCCATGCTGTGCTGAGAAAAGAGCTTTCCAAAGAGAGAACAGCATGTGTAAAAATCTTGAATTGAGAATCATGTGGACTTATTATTAGAATAGTATCAGGGAGGCCAGTATAGCTTGAACAGGATGAGGAATGGAAGGGGCATTAGTAGATGATGCCGGAGAAATAAATGTGAGAACACAGACTGTAGGAGCCAGTGCCTTGCCCGCCATTTCAGAGACTTTGGTAGCTCCTAAGACTGAGATGGGAGCCATGAAAAGGTCTTAAGCAGGTTAATGATATGATCTGCATATGTTTACAAGATCTCTATGACACTTTGTAAAGATGGGAGGGGATCAATGGCAGAAGCAGGGAAACCAGTTAGGAAGCATTTGCAGTAATCAGAAGAGGAAACGGACCTGGCTTAGACTGGGATGGTCGTGCTGGAAATGTTCACATGTGGTCACGATCTGCAACACATTGAGCAGAACCTACAGAGATTTCCCGTGCTCTCTCTTGAGTTTACTCAATGCTAAATAATTGGTGTAGAATGTCTTTTCCTCCCCTCCTTCTGATAAAAGCCAGTTATATGAAAAATAACTAAGCATGTCCTTAAAGATGCCATATTGCCCCAGCTATAGTCACCTTTGTTAACTCTGTGCCTCAGCAAGTTGCCACCTTTGTTCTGCTTTGATATATAAACTGGACAGGGACTGTCCACTCTGCGAAACTCCTATGCAGAAGTCTCTTGGGGAGCTCTTGTATACTCATTCGGCCACCACTGAATAAGAGGCAGTGGCCTGTTGTGTTCATCCCTCTAGCAGCCGAAGTACAGGCATGTCTCATACCCCTTGGGGCCTTGCTTCTTCTTTGGACTGACCTGCTCAAACCCTCATCTTTCCAGCGTTAATGGGTTCCACGACACTCATGTAGTAGAACATAGATAGGACAGTTTAACTTAGTACAAAACTAGATTAGTCTACATACTAAGCGTCAGTTTTAGCAGTCAGTATCATTTATGTTTTTGCCTCCCTTCCTGTCTTCCTCTCTCTTTTTCTCTCTCTCTCTCTTTCATAGGAACTTGGATGGGACTCTGTTACAGACAGACCTTCAGATGCTACTTAAAACTGGACCGAATCAGTATTAGAATGAAATTACACTTTCATGGGATTTGTTACTAGAGTTGGAAATATTTAGAAAGGACTTGGCTTTTATAAGGACCAATTCTGGAAAATATAAACCATTGCATGAAAATTATTTTTTAGTTTACTTTCATACCAGTCATACACTTTCTCCGATAACAAATATGCATTGAGCTCTCAGTCCGAGCATTTTACCAAGCCCTGGATCTAGAAGATGATTCAAACAGATTTACTAGGTGACCCGAAAATGTACATTGTGAAAATTAATTTCTTAATTGCAATAATGACAAGCGTGTCTTGAAAAATAAAGTGTTATTAAGCAATAGATGTAATGACAGCAATTGACCTAGGAGGATACCCTAGCTTGAGGATTGTATTAGTTTCCTGTGGCTGCTATGACAAACTACCACAAACAGAGTGACTTAAAATAATAGAATTTATCCTGTTATATTTATAGAGGTCAGAAGTTGAAATCAGTATAACTTGGCCAAAACTAAAGTGTTAAAAAATTCCACACTCCCTCTCATAGCTAGGGGAGAAGCCATTCCTTGGCTTTTCCCGTTTCTTGCATTCCTGGGCTTGTAGCTACAGGACTTACCTTTATCACCATGGAACATCCCATTGCCTTCTCATTTTCTGTCTTTAAGAATTTCTGTCCCAGTACTTGGAAGCTGAGACAGGAGGACAGCAGGCCTTAGCACCTTAGTAAGGGTCTTAGCAAGTTAGCGAGACTCT